>JAJEJO010001967.1:129049-229806 GCA_020662805.1 Glaucomys volans
AAGGAAGGAAGGAAGGAAGGAAGGAAGGAAGGAAGGAAGGAAGGAAGGAAGGAAACACTTTTTCTAAGGAAAAGTTCCAAATTACTTTGCTTGAACAAGGTTTTAAAAACTGTTTAATTAGTAAAAATTAAAGAGATGAAAACACCTTATCTTTTGACTCTTCTAAAAAAAATTCAACTACAACCCTGGCACTAATGCTTATAAACTAATAATGAAAATAATAATGAATCTATTACCTCTGTAAATCCAACCAAATTACAAATATACCACATTCTGAAATTTATGCTGAAAATATAGTGATCTCAGAAGTTATTTTTAATAATGAATTCCAGTTGCTGTTATGATATTCAAATAAATAGAAAACAAAGCATACAATTATACCATCTCACTAAAAATCCAAGTAATATTTTTCTTATTAGCAAGAAATCTGTTCAGCCAATTTACGAACAATTCTGCTGCCCTTATAATTTCCCACCCCCGACCTTCTCACTGCATGTCCCCCACGTCCTTGTGGTTTGTGGCACTGAGTCCGCTGTGCCCTCTGGTTGTAATTCATTGACCCTTATTTCAGTAACCCTGAATGAAGTCTTCCTCACTGTTTCAACAAGTGTCAGAATTTTTTTTCTTTTATAGTTATGGTGCCAGAATTCACTGGGCCCCAAACACTGTACCCAGGACCCCAAATGTTCACCTTCGTAGACTTGTCTTCACCCGGACTGGGTCATGGATCCCAGAGCACTAGAGCTCTGGGTGCAATTCACTGCCCCACAGTGAGGACAGACTTTCAGTCTCAAGATTCCTGAATTCCTACAGGCTGCAAACTTCACTAATTCTGTCTGTTTCCTTTCTTATTAGCATGATATTACTTAGGATGACCTGTGGCTTATTCCTCCGGCTGCTATAATAAAATACTGTAGAGGAGGTATCTTGTAAACAACAGAAAATTATTTCTCAGAGTCATGGAGACTGGGAAATCCAAGGTCAAGCTGCAGGTGGATTTGGTGTATGATGAGGGACTGTTCCTCTTGCTATATTCCCACAAGGCGAAAGGGGCAAATGAGTTTCCTTATGCTTCTTTTATGGGAGACTTATTTATGAGGAGTCTCCCATAAAGGGACAATCATGTTCTAATCATTTCTCCAAAGTCCCACCTGAACACCTTCATTTTGGAGACTGAGATTTCAACATGTGAATTTTGAACACACATTCAGACCACGGCAGTTTGGAACTTGTGGAGCTCCCCAGACTGGGTGCTCCAAGACCTCCCCCTTCCTATTCTTGTTCTCCTCTTTCCTCCTTTTCCACCTGGACCTCCCCTTCAGTTCCCTGACCCCTTTGAGGTGCTGCATCTTCAATCCCAGGGTGCTTCCCCTTTCCTTCTAGCCCATCAGCCCCCACAGGTACTTGAACTTTGTCCCTGACCTCTTCAGTGGCTCTCACGGGTATCTGGGCCTCCAAAGACAGCAACATATCAGGGCAAAATAAATCACTTAATATCTTCTTCACATACATTAGTAAAATGCATTATCCCACATACTGAACAAATAATCTGATTCTTTTTCATCTGTCAAAAACATAATTCAGTTAAAAATATAGAATCAAGTTAAAATGATAGTAGGCTATTTCTTTTACCCAGTGAATTTTGTAATACTGTGATTGCCTCACTCATGGCTAATATTGCAGAGTGATGAAGTGTGTATTTGTGTCTATTTCTATGTTTATGTAGGTATATGTGTTACACGTATGTGACTTTTTCTACCTCTGGGTAGTATTACCAAATCATTCATTAAATCCCATGCAGGAGTTCTATTCAAATTGCTTTAAAGATAAATAAACACTCACATAAATTAAATATTTCTAAAACTCACAGAAATATGGAAATTAACCCAAATGATCTTTGAATTCACATGAATTGTATAGGTTTTTGGAAAATAAGACTAGTTTAGTATTATTGGTTCAGTAAAATTGGACAAATTCTGTTGAGTTATCAACACTAAATGTGATAAAAGCAAGCAATTTTATCCTACTTGGGTTTACTATTCAAACAAAGTAACATTATATCTACCAGATGTTCAAGGTTATAAAAATTGTAAATTCAATCTAAGAGCAGCTTACATGTAAAGATGCAGTTAATAAGCAAGTCACTTCATGCATATCTAAATATCAAGTGCAGGAGTAAAACAGACAACCAAACAAAAAACCTACGCATGAGTTTTTAAAGAGTTTTTGCTTTTGTGGCACTTGTTTGATGTGTTTGTGCTATAATAACGGGTAACAGAAATAAACTGACATGATGGCTAGCTTTCTTAAGTGTTATAAATGTTTCTGCCTGAAAATAGTTTACAAAATATTTTGGGAACTTGCAATCCTAGAGTTATGCTAAATTAAGTAATAGATATTCATTAAATATTGAAATGATTTCTAAGTAAGATAAACTACTGAAGCATTAATTGCAAGCATAACTTTAAGATTATATACTTTTGGCTTCTTATGTTTATACAGTAAAAGGGACCAAATATATTGGAGTGTGTTAATAAGAATATTCTTTTTACCACATTGAAAAATTTTACTTTGTGGAAGTATATCCCTATAAAATCATGAAACAGCAATCTCATTGAATTTTCTAGTCTATTATAGAATTCTGATATGTATATTCAGAATTGTAATAAACAATAATGAATGTGTACAAATAAAACTATTCAAATAAAAAGGCTATGAGGGAAATTGTTTTTCATGAAAACTATATAGGAGGAACTTGGGATGTAGCTCAGTTGGTAGAATGCTTGCCTTGTGTGCACAAGGCCCTGCGTTCCATCCCCAGAACACCAAAAACTAAAGAAATTAAAATAAAAAACAAAACTATATTGGATGTGATTTTGTTGAGAGGAAAGAATAATTTCCCTTCAAGTAAAATGGTATGTTGTTCTATAATCATAAAGAGGACCCATAGGACAATTTTGAATGAAAATCATTGTTGAAGTTTCCAGAAAAGGATTTTGGGAATGGTGTTTTGACTTGTGGGTTCAAAGTTGACTAAGATTAACATTGGATTGATTGATAGATGAATTGATAACTTTAATTTATTTTTTGGTTTGGGAATTGAACGTAGAGTCTTGTACATGTGAAGCAAATGCTCTAGCAGTGAGCTACATCCCCAGCCCCCCAAATGAACTTCAATATGAAAAACACATTTGTACAAAACTGGAGTTTGGTTTTCTCTGTCCGTCACAATATTTTGTTCAGTATTTGGTCTGCTCTTAAGGTATGGAATATAAATTTCTTACACATATCAAGTATATATAAGAAAATATTGTTAATATTCAAATAATTGTAAGTAATTTGCTTAGGAAATGAAGACTCTGTGTCTTGTATTTTCCTTTGCTTTATGTTAAACTTTCTACATTTTTTATTATTTAAGAGGATGAATCTTCTAACTTTAAAGTAGGAGCTAAGGAACTTTTAAACTTATCATGCCTCTTATAGTAACTTTTGAATTCATCCATCATCATTTTGGTTAAATAAGTCATTAAATTTTGTTTCATATAACCTAAGAATTTATCTTGTCAGGTGTGAAACCTTTTGACAATTTTGATAACTTTCCCTTCTCAACATCAAATCAAATAAAATTTTGATCTTGAACTGACACTGAGATTTCCCAGAGGGCACCTAAACATTTCAAAAGATTTGTTTGTTCACTTGGTAAAACTAGAAGTGTTAAGAAATAATGAGGTGTGTTTGATACGTTCAATTATATTAAAATTATTATCCAATAAGAAGAGTTGCTTTAACTTTTTACAGTTTATATATGTACTGGCATCTTAGTTCATTCCCTGCTGCTATAACAGAATACACAAGAATGGTTAATTTATGAAGAAGAGAGGTTTATTTGGCCCATGACTCTGAAGGCTGGGAAGCCCAGAGCTTGGCACTGTGGCACTGGCATTTGGCAAGCGTCCTTATGCTGCATCATCCCACGTTTAACAGGGAAAACAAGGGAGAGGATGAGAGGTAGCATCAAACTTGCTGTGGTACAAAACTGCTCTCATGCTAATGGACCAACTCCGATGACAAAAACCAGCCCCTCTGATAGTGACAATGCATTCATGAGAGACCTATGCACTTCTTACAAACCCCACTGCTCAACACTGTCGCAGCGGGTTAAGATTCCAACCCATAGGCTTCGGGGACACATTTCAAGCATAGAAATGGATAAATGTTATCCATACAGTCATGCAGAACATATGGCGTTCTGGTGACCTGGACGTGTGTATTATGGTGGTCCCATGAGATTGTACAACCCAGGGGTTCTGTGGCCATCTCAGCTTGTGCAAGTACACTCCGTGATGCACCTAATATGCATTTTTCAGATCATATCGCTGCTGTTAAGCAGAGCATGATGATTTGTATAAATATTTAATAAATAGTGTTAACTTCCTAGAAATTTACCAATACCCACTCTATGATATTCCTGATATGATATTATCAGTCATAATTCTAGGTATAATTTAAAATGTTGCATGCCTCAGGAATTAACTACATTTCCTTCTTAAATAAACTCTCATTAGGTCTCTACCATGGCTACTTTACATCTGTCATTGTCCTAAGTGAAGTTTTTTGTTGCTTTTTTAAAATTTGTTTTGTTTTTTGCTGAAAGAACTTGTGGTCAGCTCCAAGCCAGAGTGCTTCATCTTTAATATGAAAGACTGTCTCTAAGACACATGGAAAGGACCGTGACAGGTATCTGTGATACAGGCTTCTGATGGAATTGCGTAGGTGACTTTGACACTGCACCACTGAGCTAAGTACATCCAGAGCATAGGATGAGAAACGGGTGGGTTCATTGAACTGCTGTCCAAGTTCAAGCAAAGCAAGAATTAACCACATGACACCGAGTAGCCTGATATGAAGAGACTGTCACGTCTCATGTGCTCCCTGGTATTTCAATGTTCTGTTTTTCATATTTAAGAAATCCCTTTCTCTCTTCTTTAAGCTACCTATAGTTTAAAGAAATTTAGTAGATTATACTTTTGTAAACATAAAACAAAACTTTATATTATCTCCCTGCTTAATTCTTCCAAAATCAGGAACTCTGATTCAGTGTTCATATTTTTATGGCAACATAATTATTTACATAAGATCAATAAGAATCTTTCCAATATAGGAGGACATACTTGGATATACTGATTATGTAACTAAAGCTCAGACTGGAGTGTCATATCTGAGAATGATGTGCACAGAACAGATGCAACTGGCTGGTTCTGAAGGAACTAAGAGAGGCTGACAAATACTGGCGGGTTATCTGTCACACAGGGTTCTGAGCCTCATTCACGTGTAAGAAAGTTCACTTCCAGGAAGGGTTAGGAAATTTAGGATATTTGAGGAACCTCAAGAAGAGTTCGCCCAAATCTATTGTTATTGCAGAAGTCTGGTAGCAAGTTCTTGCCTTGAACTCTGGTCTCAAGAGGCATTTAAAGGATAACCATTTGTTATGGCAAGTTCCAACAAAGCAAATTTAAAAAGGCTAATTGGAACAATAACAATTCTTGTTGCACTTGTATAAACAGGCAAGACCTAATAATGCAAAACTTAGGTTATAAACCAGATTATCCAAAAGATGACCACAGAAAGAAGTTTTACACTTCAGTGGAAAACCACAGCATACCTTTGTCATTATAGTGCTATTTTTTGTCCTTAAGTCATTGGACTAGAAACTGCCATCTTAGATATTTTGTCAGTCTTAGCAAATTTTCCACTCTTCTAGCTCTCCCCAGCCTCTTAACATAACTCCCAATAACCATTTCCAATTTTTTCCCCACTTTCCTGACTCGGTGCCCTGCCCAGATCCTTACTCGGATGCTGTCTTGTCTGAGGCTGACATTCCCTATAGGATCTACGGAAGCCTGCAAGCTGCACAACCACTGGGCCCAGAGTGCTGCTGTGTCCACTACTTAGGAATCTTTGAGCCCACCATCTGTGCCTTGTCCTGACTGGCTGACCTACTTTCAAGTCTTAGTAAATGGTTCAGCTGGACCTAGAAAAAATGCAATATGCCTTCTCTCCTTGAACAAGAAGAGTGCCTGACACTTTCTCCTTAAACGACCCTTAGGAAGGATCTTCTGAGCTTCCTTTGGACTAAGTCTTGGCTTTGGGTTCCATCCTTACTGGGCCTGCATAACCCAGCTGGAGCAAGACTCCAGCTATATACTATTTAGAGATAATGCCCCACCCTTCATATCTCAACTTTCTCTAATCAAATTCTGTCTTCCAGCTTTCCTATTTGATCACTATGGCCTGTTTCAGCAAGAAGCCTTATACTTTGGTTTAAGAAAACTCCTCCTACACTGCATGTTTCCTCTTAGCAATTTTCCACCCACCCACCTCTCTTCCCTGGTTGTGTGTGGTTAAGAATCTATTTCTGTGCTGCCTTGGTAGTTGCATCCAGACTCTCTCCCCTATTGCATTTGGTTTTCCACCTGTCCTAGTTGTCTTCAATAAAGTCATCTTAGCTGTTTTAACAAGTTTCAGAATAAATTTTCTTTAACAAAATTTTTGGGTGTGTTCTAGACACATACCACTGCACGACTTCAGCATAAATATATGACACAGATTGAATGAAATCAAATGATAATTTAAATAAATAGAAAAAAAGGGAAGACAGAGAGGAAGTAGAAAGGAAAAAAACACAAGATACCAAGACAAAACTATTTGGAAGACTTCGTAAAACATACTTTCTATTGGTTTTCTCTGAGTCAACTTTCACTTGTGAAGAAACAAAATGCTTTGCATTGGATAGAAACTGTGCTTAGGTTCAGGTTGCCTTGGGTTTGAATCCTGCTTTGAAAGAAGACAAGCTAAACAAACTAAGGAATGCCCTCTTGAATTCTAGAGTAGCAGTTATCCAGCATGATGTCTGGTAGCAGGAATCTGGTAACTGGGCATCTCCTTATTTGCCCTATAGCCCATTCTAAACCCAAATCCAACTGACTGACCCTTACCTAAGTGCTCCCAGTAGATCCAGGTTGGAGCTTGGAATCCATGCTCAATCCCTGGCTACTCCTCCTTGGTTAGAATGCAGCATGAAATAAACAACAAACATGTCTCAGAGCATATTTTGGTTCAGACCAAAAATGTTCCCAACCTAGTAAACACAAACACATTAAATATGAGATGTCTCTAAAGGGCATACTAAATAAATGAGTGTTATTTATTACCTCCATTTCTTTTGCTCAGTGGCAGAAAGAGGGTTCATTAACTTGTTCGAGCCAATAGTTTACTATTTAGTAAGTCCCTCCACAGTTGTATTAAGTTCCATCCACCTCTGCTATCCATCAAAGGAAAGGAAGAATTTCTCTTTTAATATCTGGAATACTTAACTAACTTCAGAGCCTGAATTATTTAAAGCTGATTGAGTTGAATGCTAAGGTTTCTGCATCCAATACTCTTTTCTTGAAAAAAATAAATAAATGCAAAGAACACCAAAGCTAAATAGACAGAGAAAAGCAGCTGTTCCATGATAGATGAAGTAGGTTATTACTAATGTGATAAAAGTTAAGAAATCATAAAGGGTTCTCTACAGGTGCTAATTTTACTACTTGAATGAAATTAATAAGACTCTCTATAAAACAGCAGGAGACCCTTAGATTACACGAGTAATCAGCAAGAAAATTTATTGTGGTTTCACGAAGCATAAAATGTTTGTGTAATATATGCAAAAGTGGTACTTTATTCTCTGCAGTGAACAATTCTCAGTCCTTATAATAGAAAAATATTGAATAGTTTGACACCTCTTGAGGCATAGTTTTTAAAAGTTCTTCAAGTGTGATTAATTTGATTCAATACAAAATAACAATGCAGCAATGCTGAGTCACTTAAAAGCAACTTATACATTACATACAATGACAAGCCTATAGAGAAAATGCAAAAAGACTCATATTTCCGCATTGAGGTACAGTCCAAAGTCTAGAATCATCCAGAGCACATAGCTATGTTTCAGAAAACATTCATTAAATAGTACTGGAGAAAAATGATTAGAAATGAACTCTAAAGAATGAATCTAAAACCAGTAGGAAATGTTAAGAAAACTGAATGGTATCTAGAGTATATTGCTTTCAAAGAGAAATAAAGATGATATTAACTAGATCTTGGGCTACAAATTTTAGAATATACATTTATATGTAACCTAATTTCATATTGCTGACAAAATAATATGCATTTTAAATTAGGGCCTTTTTCTTTGCACTTGTCTTGATCCAATGTGTTTGTTCTATTCATCTGTTCCTTAGGTTTAACACACTTAGTCTTTGGAGAAGAGGTGTTGTTGGAGAGGATCCTATGAACATAATCACATACCAGTTCAATGCTTAGAAAATACTGTGTGGTAAGTCCCTGTTGTGGTTTGGATATTAAGGATTCACCAATCCCCCAAAGGCTTATGTCGCCAATAAAGGATTGCTCTCCTATGTAGCAATGTTCAGAGGGTGGCTTTGGGGATGTGATTGGATTATGAAAGCTCTGACCTGATTAGTGGATTAATCCATAGGTAACTGAATAGACTACTGGAATGTAGTCAGAGGAAGTAGCTTACTAGGGGGCATGACCTGGAAGGGTATTTTCTGCCCCTGGCCCATCTCTGCCTCTCTCTCTCTCTCTCTCTCTCTCTCTCTCTCTCTCTCCCTCTCCCTCTTTCTCTCATTTCCTGGCTGCTACAAGCTGCGCAGTTCTCCACCATGCCCTTCTGCTGTGACATTATGCTTAACCTCAGGCAATAGAGTCAGCTGATGTGGACTGAATTCTCTGATACTGTGAGACAAAATAAATCTTTCTCCCTTCAAGTTGGTCACAGTAACAAAAAAAAGCTATGCAGTTCATATCCTTGTGAAAGCAACCAAGATCCCTCCTGAAAGATTTCAGCAAAAGTATTATATTTCTTTAGCTCTAGTTTCAGATAAATCTTTGGAATATGAAAAATGAAAAATAATACACTAAAAACATGGTAATGACAAATATCTAAATCACTCTTAAGAGTGAACTATTTATTTAATGGACTGGAAGGAATATATATTTCTTGCAGGAATATATGAAGAACATTCTGCATACCAGGCACTGTTTAAACACATTGTTATACTAACTTCCGTAATTAAAACAACAGTAACTTCAAGAAGTAGGCATAGTTAATATCCACATTTTATTAATGAGAAGATTGGAATGTGAAGGACAAGTTTGCTTAAGATATTATTTGGTGAACCTATCAATCATTTAAGGTAGAACATGTCTCTCTGAGTTGACCTTAAATCTTTCTAATATGCCACAGAAATGTAGCTAAGAAATAGAGAGTAGTTCATTTTAAGTATTAACAGAATATATATGCTCAGTCTGTCTTCCATGATGATGAAAATTTTAACATCCAACTTCCTGTTTAGAATTGATTTTATTATTATTCATAAATATAACTTTTGAATGTATGAGTTTTTTCACTGTAGAAGATTTTAACATTCATTGATTTGAGACATTAATTTAAATGTTCTGCCCTTGTTGTTTTAATTAAATGACTAAAGATATCAATATAAATAGTTGAGCATTTGAGGCTCAATTGAATTAGAACTAAGCAAAAAAAAATAAGCCAAGAAATACAACCCTGAAGTAATCACTTTCTCTAAAGCAATTGTGAATTTCATATTAAAGACATATCTGCCATGTATATTCCCATATTTATGTGTACATATGATTAAAAATAGATATTTTTCTTTGATCAGAACTATTATTCGTTGTGACTCAGGGTTAGTCCCAGGGGATCTTTAAGCTTTCAACACTATATATTTACCAACACTGGAAAACAAAATGCATGACACCCATTCACATAACCAAACTCTTTACGTAACTATACTCTTTTCTCTTACTTCAAGTCTCTAATGCTGGCAAAGTGATTGAAATTTAGGCTAGGCACTTCATAGTGAATTGAGATCTGGTAATCAATGTTTCAATTCCAAATTCTTGATTTTATCAGTTCACCTATGAAAGATCATAGTCTCAAGATACTAACTTTTATGTAACAGCATTTATTCAAAGTAAAATATATTTCCAGCAAAGTAAATGAGTAATTTTTGTTCATGACACTTCTTTCTATGCATTATTTCATTCAAAGGACGTATTTCTGAGTCAGAAGTGAAATCAGAATAAAATCAGACAAGAATTCAATATTATTAGGCCTACAACACAAATTTGATTATTATTTAATGTCATGGTCAATTAAATTAAATACAAATTTTCTTTCTCTTTTACCTTCAAGGTATTAAAATGTCCTATGAGCTGAAATTCAGAGGTGAATCATGAACTAGGGGTGAACTTGACACTCTTATATATGCATTCTTGCAAGAGAGCCAGATTATGCTCAATGCACTCTAAGTTGCATAAAAGTGAAGAAGATATTTCATATGGAGTGGTAGAGGATGGCTTCTCTGATGACATGTGCATCATTCAAATAACTAGAAGCAGAGGAAAATGTCATGTAAATATCAGAAGGAGAAGATTCCCAGAAGAATCAGTAATAGCTAAAACCTTCAAGAGGAAATGAGAAACAGTAAGAGAGAGAACTAAGTGAAAGAGAGTCATCCAGGAAATTTTTCTGGATAAGTGTACGGGAGTCAGTTTATCTAGACCCATTGAGCCCAGGGTAGATCTTTAAACTTGTTTTTGAATGATGAGGATTCACCAGATCTGTAATCAAAGATGTGATATAATATGATTGGATTTTTAAAAATATCATACTGACTGCTGTATTGATAAATCCTTTTTTAGGGAGTAGTGTGTACAGGGAGCATAGCAGAGGAGGTTATTATTGTATTAGTCTGACTAGGCAAGAGGCCAGAGTGGCATGAATCCTGTGGGGAAGGGGAAAGGTGGAGAGAAGTAACTAAGCCACTTGGTAAAGCCAAGAAAACTTGAAGATAGATCAGATGTAGTTTCTAGTAGGAGGAAAGAATCAATAATATGTTTCAGGATTTGGGCTTGAGTACTTCAGTGAATATTAGTATCTTCTTCTGAGGTAGTAAAAAGTGAAAAAGAAGCAAGTTTGAGAAGAAAATCAAGTGCTTTCTATTATAATTAATCTGGTATATTTATTAAAAATCCAAATATAACTAAATGCCAAGTAGGCATTTGGATACATGAGCTCATCAGAACACTGGGTTTTTGAAATTAAAGGTAGTTATCATCAGCACTTGGAGTCATCAGACTGTATAAAACCACCTAAGGCACAGGTATCCAGGGTGAAGACATCCGAAGTATCCTGTGAAAGAGCAAAAAACAATGAAAGGCACACACCCAGGGATCAGACGCATTCCAGAGGACTGGAAAGATAGATGCAAACAGCGTGAGATGCCATCAACAGGAGTAGAGAGTGAGAGCAAAGTATTGTTTGGGATGAATTAATTGTGTGTGTGTGTGTGAATGTGCGTGTGTGAATGTGTGTGTGTGAATGTGTGTGTGTGTGTGTGTGTGTGTGTGGCTTAATTTCTTGATTTTAGTAAAATAATCACAATAGAAATATTATACCAAAGACAGTTGAGAACTGAGGACTGTGGGTAGAAAATTACAGAGATACCCAGGACAACACCTAGATTTGTCCATAGTGTGGTCCAATTCCAGAGCCGGGCACAGCAGAAGAGGTAGAACCCAAACTCTGTCTTCTCACTTGTATGTTCTGGACTTTTCTTTTGTTTGTTGCTGTGTAGCCCAGGGGACATTTTCACAGAGACCGCGGGGTCCCAGGGAAGAACTGTTAAAATCAATGAGGCTGTAAACCACAGTATTTTACATTATTTATAACCTAGAAAGTTCAGAGTAGGAGTCATTTAAAAGGGCAAGAAATAATATTCAAATTAGCTCCATCTTACCTTGTGATATCCCTATGTTTATTTTAGAAAGGGGACCACAAGTAACTTAGTGAGACCCTGTCTCAAAATAAAAAAAATAATTATAATAAAATTAAAAAGGTTTCAGTAGCTCAGTAGTGAAGTCTTCTTGGCTTAAATTTCCAGTACCAGAAAAAAAAAAAAAAAAAGAAAAGAAAAGAAAAGAAAAGAAAGAAAGAAAGAAAGAAAGTAAAAAGCAGGAATTAAGGGAATAAAACAGAAATCAAAGCAAAAACAAAATAAGCAAACAAATTAAAAAGTTAAAAATTATTGGGTTATTCCTTTGAAACTGCTATCCTATGTTTAAAGATATTTTTTCTCAATGTAGTTTGCTTTGCTGGATGGCCTCTATAGGGAAAACATGCCCAAATCTCTGTACTCAAGGAGAGAGAAGGGACCTTCCAGTAAGAGAAGCAATCCCTGTGGAGGAGATGGAGGTGGAGGAGCATTGCCTTTATAGAGTTAACATGGATCACTCATCTTACTGTGAGGCTATATCCCAGCAAATCCACTGTAAGTTGAAAATAATGCAAGTGAAAAGTGCATTTATTGCACCTGACCTACAGAACACCAAAGCTTAGCCCAGCCTACCTCAAAAGGTTCAGAACACTTACCTTGGCCTACAGTTGTGCAAAATCATAAAAGACAAAGCCCCTTTTGTAATGCAGTGTTGATTGTCTTGTATGATTTATTGAATGCCTGTCTCCAAAGCCATGCTAGCCACAGTGCACTGGGGAGTTCTATTTCCTGGTCCCTGGATCACAGCTCTCACAGGAGCTTGGTTTGCTGCTACTGCCCAACATTTTGACACCTGCATATCACTAGCCAAGGAAAACATCATAATTAAAAACTCGCAGCATGGTTTCTTCTGAGTGCATATCACTTTCACATCATCACAGAGTTGAATATTCCTAAATCAAATCAGACTGATAGGGAAGTGCTTGTACTTGACATTGTATGGTACAGACAGTGAATATATAGCCCCTAGTGAGCTGTTAATGCTTTTCTTACCTTTTGAAACTTTTCAAGTATATTCACAGATTAAGCCAGGTGCAGTGGCAATGCTTGTAATCCCAGAAACTGGAGGTTGAGGCAGTAGGATCACAAAGTTCGAGGCCAGCCCCAGGAACTTAATGAGACCCTGTCTCAAAATTAAATACTCAAAAGGACTGGGAATATGACCCAGTGGTAAACTGATTCTGGATTTAATTCCAAGCACAAAAAGTATGCCCACAGGTTAAAAACAAATCTAATCACATCCCCTCCACAGTTGATAAGACATATTTTTACTACCCTGGATAACTAAGAATTTCACCTACAAGTATAACAGGCAAAATCAGCTTATTTTAAATGGTTGTTAGGGATTATTGACATTTATCTTTTATTTATTTCTGATGAACAAGGGCCATTTTAGGAGTTACTTTGTGCAGGATTTTGTCTGTCATGCCAATTATAGCATAATTTATTCTTAGAACTTAGAATAAAATATGTACAGGAAGGGAAAAGAGGAAGGGGAATATATGACTAAACATCATTCATGAACCATGTGTAGATTGAATTTGGTGGTGACTGTATTTATTTCCTGTTGCGGGTGTAACAAATTTCTACACGTTTTGACTAGTTTTTATCTTATGACTCTGGATGGCTAAAGTTTTTTATGTGTCTTGGTGGCCTGAATTAAGGTACTACCAGGGTGTGTTCTTTCCGGAGGTTTTGAAAAGAAATCATTTCCTTACTTTTTCACCTCCTGCATTGCATGTTCTTAGCAGGATCATTGTGGAACCGTTTCCATCACCAGGCCTTCTGCTCTGACACTGACCATCCTCTCTCTCTTGGTGAAGACCCTTATAATTACATTGGACCTACTCAAATAATCTCTGCATCTCAAGATTTTAAATTTAATCACATAAAGTCCCATTTGCCACATCAAATAATATATTCACAAGTTTCTAGGGATGAATATTTGGACATCTTTGCCAAGTCATGTATAGACTATCACAGGGATCATTCAGCCTTAGCTTGGAACTCCTGATCCCACTTGAATCAGAAATCAGTCCACCCACCCTTGATAGTCTTGATATTGTATAAGATTGAAACTTTACATAAATACAACTAAAACTGAAATCGTTCCATAATTTTAAAATTGAATTAAAATTCCCTATGATCACAAAATGATCTCAGCAATAATTTAATCAAAGTCAGCATTCAAAATTTCTCAGAAAATTTAAATGTATTTCAAAACAGTACAAAATGCCATTTTCCAATACAAAAGCTATTTTGAAAAATCATGGAAATTACAGAGTATTTACACAAATGCTATTGCATACAAAAATATTTTCAGAAGAAATATGGGTCTTACTTGACTTATAATCTCTTTGAAACCAGAATATAGAAAATGTATAAATTATGAAAACAACAAAACAAAATAAGAGTGGGTACATGAGAGAGAAAAGGTGTGTGTGTTTGTGAATATTTCCAATGTATTGGTTGTAAAAGGTAGAAATTCATCTTCAAATGTCTATGAACGAAGTAGCAAGATTGAATGCAATTTTTGTTGCTTACTCTTAATAGCATTAATGAGTATCATCTCTTTTGAAATGAAACACGAATAAATGAACCAATCTAATATGACAATTGGTGAAATGCACTGTCATATTAGCTGTTATAAACCAAACCACCTCCAAAATGGAAGTATCACAGCACTCCGTGAAAATTCTCTGTGACCTATGCGTATACTTGCAGTTCAAAGCCATCTAAAGAAGTATTTGCATGTGAATGAACCACATCACAACACAGCCATGATTCAAAGTTACTAAAATGTTTTATTATGATATCTCAATATTATATTTATGCATGTTATTAGAGAAAAATCTCAATATTCATGAGAAAACTTTATTGTCTTAGTGGGGGCTACTATAACAAAGTACAATAGATGGTGTGGCTTATAAACCACAGAAATTTCTTTCTCACTGTTCTGGAGTCTGGAGGTCTAGGGCCAGTGTGCCAACAGAGCCAAGTTCTGCAGAGGGCCCTCTTTTAGTTGCAGACGGTCAGATTCTCCTTGTTTCCACACATGACTGACAGTCTGAACCAGCTTTTTGTTTTCTTCTTACAAGGGCACTCATCCATTCTTGAGGGTACCAGCCTTGTGACCTCATTGCCTCTCAGGGTCCCCACACCCCAGTACAATCACACTGGGGGTGTGGATTTTGGGGGGACACAAAAATGCAGTCCATAATCTATATTTTCAGTGGGATCCTCAAGATAGAGTTGTAGACCAAATTTTGAGCATAAGTATTATTGACCTTATTTGGACAAATTTATGCTCCTCAGTGGCTGTAGCTCTGTCAGAGAGCCAGCATAGGACTGATTTCTCAAAGTTGGCAAAGGAAAAAGTTGACAAAAATCCAGCACTGAAGGACATTTTATAGATACACAACGGCCTCTGGAGAGCTCTGAGCAAATAAGCCTATGAACAGATGGCATTAAGCATGAATATAATATTTTCATCACCAAGAGATGAAATCTTTCTCTGACATTGCTCTTGTTTGCTAAGAGAACATTTCCCCATTTTCTTTAGACTAATATTTCAAATGTCAAGGAAAAGAACAAACTAAACATCACATCCCTGCTGAAGATGAGCTTTGCATTTGCCTTTAAACTAGCCAGTGTTCTGTGCTGCTGTTACATGTGTTTCTGGAAAATGATTTTACAAATCTGTATCAGTGAAAAAAAATGACACATGGAACTCTTGAAAGATGACTGGCAGGTGGCAGGTGTAACAGAGAAGTTAGAAGAAGCATTTTGCACATTTTCTGGTGGAGCGTAGACAAGGCTATCTCAGACTTGAAAATCTCCTGGGCCGACTTAGAGAACCCCTGGGAGAGCAACTTTGCTGTCTTGCCTGTCATGCGTCACTAGCTGCTAGGCTGCACCTGCACATCAATGTTTCCATAGTAGATGTAGCACGTCCTGCTAAGTTAGAAAAAATGAAGAACTCCCCATCAGACAAGAGCAGTGCCGAGAGCAAAGCAGAGGTGCTGGTCTCCTGGAGTCCAAGTCCATCCTGTTTCTGGAAATGAATATTCCTATTCAGGGTCTCAGGTCCTCAGCAAAATAAGAATAACCCAAAGTGGAGGTGCTCATCAAGCATTAATGGAGGCTTATTTAATGAGAGAGACTTGACTAATGCTGGATTTGAGGAAGCATACTTCTACATGCCTTTCCTGATTCATTTCTCCACTGCTCCTGTTTCCCCTTTCACGGCCTCAAAGTAGCAGGAAACCCAGTGCATAATTGCTTGTCTCACTGTTTCCTAATTATTTCATTAGCCTTGCTCTCAGAGGGCATGTCCTGTATCTTATCTCTGACCACCTTCATAAAAATGTCCCATTAATAGAACTCTAACAAGAAATAAAATAACACAAGCAAAATAAAAGCAGCGTCCCTCCCACTTTCATTCATTACATAGCTGTTATATAAGAATATATAGAATTTGAACAATATGCAGAGTTGGCAAATCCATTTTATGTTCTATGCAATCTACATTTAAAAAAATATTCTTGACTTCCCTTAAGAACGATTTATGTAAAAACCCCTATCATTTCAAATTTTAAAAAAACACAGATGCATTTTATTAAATTAATGATGTGGTTTATATTCTTAATGTCAATAAATTATAATTACTTCATTATAAATGACATATTCTTAAGACCAGAATGTCTAAAGCCATCTTAAAACTGAATTTGCTTTTGAAGTTTTAAAAATTAATGTAGGTATCAATTGGAGAGTGATTGAAGTTATTTGAATGTGAATACATATACCATAATCAAATATAATAAAAATAAAACTTATTTTCATGAAAACTAGAAAGTTAACCTCTAGTCTTATCTGTGATCATATATATTTTCAACAAACCATCATTTTAGTAAATATTATGATATTACTCATTATAAAACTTGCATTTTTCCCTTTTTTTCTACTAATGCAAGTCCAAAGTTGATTTTGAAGATAAAGAGATAAATCAACTATTGTTCACATGAATATGTTATCACCAAACATCTCTCATTCCTTACCAATTAGGAAACAAACTTGACTTCTCTGCTCTCTTCTTTGGGCATTTACTTCCACAATCAATTCTCTTTCAAAATTTGCCAAAGATAAACTTCATAATAACTGACTAAGGTTGTACATTTTGTTTATCCTAAAACTATGCATTGTGCTGATGAAAGAAACTTAAAACAGAATTTAATATATACGTAATATATAAAATGACAGTCATATTCTATAAACAATTTATTTTCTACGGACAGAAATAGTGTATACAATAATCAAAAATGCTAAACATCATAAAGAGAAAAGAGGAATTCTAGATAGATGCACCTAAGATTATTTAACGTGCACATGATTTCCCAATTAAAACTTTCACATTAGCCTTGCATGTTAAACAGTTAATCTTCTAAAGAGACGTCCCCAGCAATGAGCAGCGAGCTGCAGGGCTGAATGCAGCCTTGAGGCCTGTATCTGGAAGGGGCTACGTTTTGATCATTTTTCAGCTTTTTTATTTCTTTCAAGAAAGAAAGTGCCACACTGCCACCTTCTGACAATGACTTTCCCCCTAATGAGAGAAGTTTCAGGTCTGCATGGGGTATACATTGTTTATACGCTTTCAGTCTAATGAATCATTTTAAGGCTCTAAGAGACTAGAAAACTTTATATATTTCTTTAGACAGATGTTATCTGCACTGGTTGGCACACACAAAATAAAGTAGCATGTATGTATGCAAGTTTTGAAAAATAACTGACCATGAACCTACCATCAACTTAAGACTTAAGGATTATTGACAATGTTGAAACTGCCCACATACACCTCCCCAGTCCTAAACTTAACCTTTGACTCTGAGCTAGACATGGGGCTCAGTGACAGAGCATGTGCTTAACATGTGGGAAGCCCTGGATTAGGTTTCCCAGCACCCCCACACACATGCACATACATACTCACATACATGCACACACAGAGTCTAAACTGTGAGGTTTGTTGGTTTTGTTTCACCCCAAAACCATTAAGTGAAACACCATGCAAAATTTTCTGTGGTCTGTTTCCTTGGCCTTTCCTTGGTTCTCTTTGCTCCTGACCTTTCTAGAATACATGTGGTTGAAGACGTCTGCTATGTTTCACAGAGAGGTTGCCTTTCACTTCTCTATTTCTTACTTTGTGGCTGTAAAAATTAGTTCATTTATTTAACAAAGATTTATTGGAAACCTACTATGTTTTAGTGTTAGTACCAAGCACAACAAATCTGTTGGAGAACAAGATGAAATCATTGCTGGCACCCTGGACTTTAAGAAGGAACTCAGGGAAATGCATAAACAATCAAAATCCAGTTAGGTCAGTGACATAATAAAATTAAGGCAAAGTTCTCCTTCTCAGTCTGGCTACTACTCAAGAACCTCAGGGTGCTGAAGGCATTGATAGAGGCTCTGTCCAGCATACATTCATAATTAAATAATGGATTGGCTCAGGATACTGTCATTGGATCAGGAATATGATGACTGAATTCAGAATTTTAAATTCAAATGTTCTGTAAGGGATTATTTTTATTTTTTTTAATTTACTTAAGTACATTTCCTGTGACACAATACTATTCCTCCAGTAAAATAGGCAAATGCTATTGGATATCAGATTCATGAAAAAGAAATCCCTAGAAAGGATATAGATGAAAATGGAATCAGCTTCCTTTAAAAAGAAAATAATTCTAAAGACGGGGATGAAAAACCTTGCTATAAATGCCCATCCTTATTTTTTATCAGAGTTTTTAAGTGATGATACAGATTGATCTACAAGCTCATCTACATAATCAGAAATATTTTAAAAGTAAAATGGTTTTCCCAGAAAATTAACTAAAACTAAATTAATTGACATAACTTATTTTTACTAGTTGAATGGCTAATAAACATTAAACTATACTTAAAAACATCAGGGTTAACTATAGACCACAAAATCATATAGTGTGGTGAGAAAAATAAGATTCTGCAAGTTCAGAAGGTAAGAGCGTACATGGGCAAACTTAGAATGTGACCAATAATGTTCTGAAAATTATACTCAGCTGTTTCCCAATATTTTGTTGTTTGGGGTAGAAAATGACTTGTCATCCGACAATTATTTTAAAGCAAATCACCTAGTTCACTAGAAGGTTATTGATAGTATCCAATAGTTTTCTAAAGTCTCATTCCTGGTGACAGATAAGG
The DNA here is from genome assembly GCA_020662805.1 of Glaucomys volans. NCBI lineage: Eukaryota > Metazoa > Chordata > Mammalia > Rodentia > Sciuridae > Glaucomys > Glaucomys volans. The sequence continues at coordinate 148,207 of JAJEJO010001967.1, forward strand.
CCAGTCTTACCAAACTTGTCTGCTGTTTTTTCCTTGTGGTTCTGGTTAGTTACTAAGGAATATTTTGTCTTTCTGAACTGATAATCAATTGCTTTATTTAAATATTTCTAAGCAACAGAGCCCTAAGCTGTCCACAGTATTAAGTAATATTAAGTTACTTTCGATCTGGATCTAGTCTGGATGTTATATTAATGAAATCCATCCCTAAATAACAGTTGGATGCTCTCATTTAAGCACCTTTCAGATTCATTTTAACTGTTTTAAAAGGAGATTAAATTATATATTATGAAATCATTCTATTCTATACTTAGTTTCCTCTCCAGTTTATGAGCAGACTTCACAAAGCATTGTAGAGTTTGCCTGGTCTATTGAGCCTGTTTTTATTATTGCTCTCCATCTTTATTCCTTTTTTAAGTCCAATTCTCTGATTTACAACATTCACTTGAATTCTCTTTGTCCTTCTACGAAGTTAGTTCCTCCTTATAACTTGCCATCTGATTCATTCCTTTAAACCCATATGGAATTTATAAAGTTTGTCATTTTTAAAGAGTAGACCAAATGTACTCAAAGCATTCATGTTTGAATTATTTAGTGAAATATTTGGGTAAGATGACAGTTGGGGTGCTCTCTCCAGACAGTTAGTAATCTCTGTTTGAAAGTCAAGTCAGCATCAAGGTGCACTTCACCAGTTTACTCACTGTGATATTTGGACAGATCACTGGAAGGGCACCATACAGTCAGCACACTCAGCCAGCAGAGGAAATGAGAGCAAGATTTGCTCTGTGTAGATATATGATTGCTGTTTTCTATGTATACAAATACATAATTTAGTCTGTAGAACTTGGCTAGAGTAAAATTTTAATAAACTGGTTTGGAGAAGAAAAATTTTCTGATACTTGATCTATAAAGAGACTGAAATAAAGGCAACTCTGAAGTATTACTGAGACCCTCATTTTCCTTTTAGTCACACAGGATTGGCATTGCACAAGGTTAAATTATGCACTTAACCACATCCAGAATTTTGTTTTACTGGGAATTAAATTGCAAGGGCCTCCTCTTGTAGTATTAGAATTGTTTTCCTTAAAGTTCTAAAGGTTTTTCAATCTTCAATAGTTCCTTATTAAAATGCAAATACTGTAGCATTGGAAAACCCTTAACTCCAATGTATTTAACACTTCAGTAAGCAGAAGGGCATGACGACCTCTGACTAGAAGTAAGTCACTAATGTTGGAAATGGAGAAGTCAGATGCAGTACAGAAGATCAGGACTACTAATTCTGCTTCTCCAGAGCTTAAGTTTTCTTGATGTATCTCATTACTTTTGTTCAATGTATTTTTTATTTAATACATGGAAGTAGAGATGTTTTTTCTCATTTTGAATATGGTACTGGGAGGAAACTCAAACCAATCAGATCTAACCCTTGCTCTCTGTGCTAGCGATGACATGCCTCTTTCTCAAGTGGTCAAAATCTGTTTGTCACAAAATCTGTTTGTCAGCTTTGTGTTACTGTAACAAATGCCTGAGATATTTATCATATAAACAAGAAAGGTTTATTTTGGCTCACATTTTTGAAGGTTTCAGTCCATGATGAATTGACTATTGCCTTGGGCCTGAAGTGGCACAGTATATCATGATGAGCACCTGGCAGATCAAGTCAGAGGCCCAGAATTAAGGACAGGACGAGAAGGGACTGCAGCCCATATATCTTCTCAAGAACACACACGCCTATATGACGGGAAGATTTCCTCTTAAAGATTCTACCACCTCTTAACAACAGCATGGGCCAGAGACAAAGCCTTCAACTTGTGGACCTTTGAGGGACACTTCGCCAAACCATAGTAATGGCATTCATTCTGGTGAGAGCTTCAGTCATGAATAAGGTCTTATTTCCTTTCTAAAGAATTTCCTCCAATGATGCATTGACTTATTGATAATATAGGATTAACAAATGTTGCTTCAAATGAGAGTGGAATTTATCTCTCATTTATAACATTGCATTCGGGGCCAATGTACTGGTCAAAGTCAAAGTTTATTTCAAGTTTGTTAACAAAGCTTGGGGAGTTTAAGAAACAAAACTTTGATAGAGTTGTTGACAAATTTCTTATTTATCTGAATATGACATGATCAGGCACATCATAGGTAATACTTTGGAGTTATGATAATCATATCATGTTAAAAATTCTAATGGTCTGGGCTGAGGATGTAGCTCGGTGCAGAGAACTGACTTAGCACATGGGAGACCCTGGGTTTGATTTCCAGCACTACAAAAGAAAATAAAGCTAACTAACTAACGAACTAACTAAATAAATAAATAAATAAGACGGAACAGAAAAGCTCTAGTTGGCTTACTTAAATTTAAAAAGAGAAGTCAGAAAGAGGTTTGGTTTTCATTTGATTCAGGGATCTAAGAATGTCAGAAGGGACTCCAATTCACCCCGTCCACATTCCACACCAACTTCCCCCTAGGTCCACACTTCTGCAGGCTCAAGTTTCCAGGATGAGGAAGCGTGAGCTGCTTCTAGCTATTTCTTTTTTTTTTTTTTTATTTACTTATTGATTCATTGAACACAAATGGAGTACAGCTATTGTTTCACTGGTTGTACACAAAATAGAGTCACACCATCTGTGCATTCATGCATGTACACAGGGCAATGGTATCTGTCACACACTCTGTTATTAATTTTACCCCCCACCCGCCCCCTGAGAGGGTGAACTTCATCTCTAGTTCTCCCAGCAAAGCTCCCATCCCATCCTATCAATTCAGATGGAATCAAACACCCTCTGAATACGTCAGTGTGTCCAGGAATATGTCTGCCTGCCTGCTGTAGTCACGGTCACCTGAACTCACCTCCCCGCAAGGGGAGTGGGGTTTCCCCACAGCGCTAAAAATGGAATTCCACAAATAGTGTCAACCATATGGAAGAAGGGATGTTAGGGAGACAACCACATTGTCACAACCAACCTCAAAATATGGCACAAAGGCCATTTGCTAAGATGTGGTCCATGATTTTTAAAAAAAGAATAAGGGCTCATAAGTAGAAAATAATTAAGGAAAGCCAATTAGTTTTAATATAATGGCACATGAAGAAGGAATGGATGCGTCTCATACTAATGTGCACATTACTGTGCTCTGTGCACAAACACAAAAAGGAATGAAAACCACAATAGGCATATATATGTGTGTGTGTGTGTGTGTACGTATATACATATATACATATATATATAATGTTATTCCACATATACATGCACTTCCAAAACTTTGATGTTCAAGTAAAAGCTTCATAATACTATTAAATAGAATAACAGAAAAAGCTATCTCTTACTTTTGATATTAGTGTTTTTGCACAACTTCATAGCACATAGCATATGTGGAACAAAGGACAGTTTTCTGTCAAAGGCTCATTTGAAATAGCAACAACTCTCACTCTTAAAAAAATCAGAACACCAGAAATTTTTACAATAAAATCAATTACTTATAAATTAAAATGAGCAATTTAAACATTTGAAAATATGGTAAAGATATGCTTATAAATCTCATCCTATAAAATGAATGTTTTCTATAATATGGTTCAAGCAAAAGTCATTCATACAAACAGAGTAAATATTTTCCACAGATATGCCACAAAGTCACTGTTGTAATTACTTGATTATGATACTGCAAGGGAAAAGCAGTCATAACCAATATGCAAATTAATGAACTTGGTTATGTTTCAATAAAACTTTTTTACACAAATATCTCGCAGACTATACTTTTTAGGTGTTAGTGTGCCTAATACTATTATATGAAATTGACAAATTTAAATTTAATTGAATGGCACATTTATTCCTAAAGTAATATATATTTTGAGAACAGTGCCTAATAAGAATTGTTTGAATTGTATGTAATAGTAATTAAAAAGGAATTTACATATATTAATCTGAAGGACATATGCAGTCATTCTTGTAATTATACATAGCCTAGCCAGGCAGGATGGAGCACAACTGTAATCTCAGCCACCCAAGAGAATCACAAGTTTGAGGCCAGCCTCAGCAAATTAGTAACACCCTATCTCAAAAGAACAAAGGAGGACTGGGGATGTGGCTCAGTGGTTAAGTGCCCCTGGCTTCAATCCCCAGTACCTTCCCTCCACCCAAAAAAGTTAAAAATGCTTAGTCTCATTTCTTCCTCTTTGGATGAATTTATCTCCTTACCTGTGAGGGCAAAGGTAGATTTTCCCACAAGCTACACACTTTTTACTTAATAAGCAATGTGCTTTTCACTGTGTAAAGATCTCACTCATTACTACCACAGAATAATCAAATATAGAGCACAGCCTAATTTGTGAAAATTGGGAAATTCTGAGTAAAAAACTGTGTTTACATATAAACACACATGGAAACAAAATAATCAAGGCTGACAAAAAACAGCGATGCCAATGGAAACATCCAGTCTAATTGTTAAATATAGGGATATTTTGGCAAAAGGCAGGATTGCAGTTTCCTTATGACTATTGTTTATTAACAATAATTAACTTATGGCATGTAGTATTAACTAAAAGTCTTTTAAATCAGACAATAAATAAAAATTGACACCACATATTTTGTTTAAATCATAATAAGTAGATAGCTGTAATGTGCCAGGCATAGTAAGAAATACCCTAACAAGTGTCAGTTCACTTCTCCTGTTCAATAACCCCATAGGCAAACATTAGTAGTGGCTGCAGTTTACATATTAAGGCACTAAACAAAAAACAACTTACAGAAAGCATTGAGGGACATAAGAGTATTAAGTAAGTATCAGCACTGCTCATTCAAAAAGAAAACAGACAGCCCTTTTATTCCCCACCTGTACCCCAATCCTCCACACCTGTTAGGGAACTTTGGGTGTGCTCACAACCCAAGGCTGAGCAAAAACGGGGCCATGATTCTTCTGGGAAGAATATCCAACTACAATTAAGCAAATTATACTGTTAGATTTTTAAACTCATTAAGAATTTTGAAACATTATTCCTCAGAGTTTAAATAATACAGTCTTCAAATTACAGGCACATGGCAGATATTGATTAGATCAAAATTGAAATAGAAGAGGGGGAGTATGGTACAGAAATAGGTGAGTCAGATATGAATTCAAGCTTTACATTGTGTAAGCTCATTAAATTGAATAACTGTAAAAGAAAAAACAATCGGTTTCCAGAAATTACATATTACATATTAAAACAAGTTTCGTGGTAGTTGTGTTTGCACTTCTGAGCTTTTGACCAGTTCCAAAAATTCACACTGAACCTCCAGGTACTGCATTGCTATTTCACATTATGTAGTGAAGAAAGACTTGAAATTATGGAGGAGAAATTTATTTTTTGAAAATAGAGATGACCACAGAAAAATTGGGACACCAGAATACTCTAAGTTGGGAATAACCAGAGTCTGAGAAATGCAGGTGCTTAAAAGAGGTTTATGGAGTCTGGCATGCAGAACTCAACATTGATTCTAAGGTGCAGGAAAAACACTTTGTTTTTATTGTGGTTACTGCAACTCAGTGTGCTAAAAGCATATGTGACAGGGTGAGCGCGATGGGATTTGTAGCAGAGACATTTAGAGCTCTACAAATCCTGCATGTGATTTCTCAGCCTCCCTTGCAGGTAGGTAGGATGCGTGTGGTGCCTCTGACAGATTAAAAGACAAGTTTTGAATGTATTTTGGAGCAAAGGAAATTAAGAGCTGTAAGACAATTTGCATCTTTTTATTACAGTTCCATGGAAATTTAGAAATGGGATTTTCTAGTTGATATTGTCTGATGTAGGCCCAGTCCAACTTTATGATATGTAAATCCATAAAACCACGGAGATGTCAAGGTTTCCTGTGCCTGCTCGTGGCCCTACCTGGACTAGCACAGGGTCAAATGATTCCCTGATAACCTTTTTTAGCAGCTACATGAGATATTGCCTCTTTGAAGGAGAGATTAGTGCAGGTAAACACCTGAAAAGTAGGGAAGAACCCCTTGAAGAAGAAGATCCTCCTGAATTAAGACAGAGCAGCACTGATTACAGTAAGGACTCGCTGCCAACACTCTCCTGGTACCACCTCCAGCAGTGAGAAAACTTAGAGAAGAACTACAGGAAATCCATCAGAATATAGGGGCCAGATATTAGGAGACAAGGTGCTTCCAGGTCCTGGATCTCCCTTCCAAACAACAAGTTGTCAGGGGAAAATTAGAGCTGAATTAGAGCCCAGACATTCTGCCAACTGCCCCTCAATAACTCCCACAATTTCCATCCAGAATGCCAATGTTGGTTACCTTCTAGGGACTAACCTGGTGGCAGTCCTCTGCCATTTTGCAGACTTCGAAAGGGATGGAGCAAATATACTAGGATATACTCGACTGTCCAAGATTTTGATGAAACTTGATTTTTTTGTTTGTTTCAGACTTAAAAAGTACATCCAGCAGCCAACTTCCAGAATCACGTTAACTGATAGGAAGTATAAATGGGAAGAGCATTGAATGTGGATGTTAATGCTTATAAAAGAACCTACTACAGGACCTAATCTCACTGTACCCTCAATAAATTGTTCTGAATGAATAAATGGTTGAAAATAAAATAGACAAGGAGCATATGAGGTAAAAAGAGAATATTCCTTGTTATTTTTCTTTTTCTTTTTAGAATTTGAGCACTTTTATAAATGTTTACAAAAACCCAAAGAAACAAAAAAACTACATCTAAGTTTGTTTATTTTCATATGAAATTCAAGAATTAACTTTGGAAATATTTTACCACATTTAAAAAATCTCTTCTGCATTCTAATCAATATTCAATTAATGCTCAAATTCATTTTCAGGTAATTGACACAATAAGAACATCTTGCTGAAGTAGTCAATTCTTGTATTTGCAATTATATGTACATATTTTTGTATATTTACACATTTTTGGAAAGAAATTTTCTTATAATTCAGACTTCTTCCTCTTTGTCTTTGTCATCTAAAATTTTAAAGTTCTTGAAGTTTTCAGATTTGCTCATGTTTAAAGGTTAGATCCTTGATAGTGCTTTAGGTGGATTCTAGCATAGGTTATTGTTGAGTCATTGCACCAAATCTTGATGCTTGTTTTTTAGGTGTAACTAGAATTAAGGAGCAAGATGTTGATATTTAGATTTATTGCAAATGTGAATTAATGAATTGAATATTTTCTGTCCTGAAAAGCAGTCTCAGTTTTCAGAGTCAAGGCAGGGAGCTATTTCTGTGTAAGTATATGAATAAATCACAGAAGGACCTACCTTCTCCCATCCACAGCTCTGTTGGAGTGAGCCCTGTGCAGGTTGCAGACCCCAGAGCTCCAGCTCCAACCACCCCAGGTAGAAAGAGGGTACGCATGCTGGTGCTTCCTTTGCCCTTCAGTTTGCTTTTGCCAGTTTGTGGGATGCCAATGATTTTCTTCCCCTGACTTGCCTGGCTCCTGCTCCTTCTTAAGTCGTGCATGTGGATGGACAGCAGGAGAGGAATGTGAAGCCTGAGTCTTGGGGATCTGGCTCCTTCCACTCAAATTTCCATCAGCCAAATTCCATTGTTAACACAGTCATAAAAATATCTTAAAGTTTTTCCATCTGTGGGTCAAGCACTGCTCTATTGTTGGTCCTAATTCAGTGACTAAGCTTTTTCATATCTGTATTTATTCATATTATTCTGAAAGTAGGCACAAGATTTCTGGAACAGAGAAAGATAAATTATTACTTAGAATAAGGACCACATTAGTTCCTCATGCCCTAAATGCTCAGTTTCTGGGTGATGTGATGAGAGCCAGATGGACAACAGAGCAAAATATAGGTCATACCACAGGAGAGGAATCCAGAGCAGAATCTGAGAATTTCAGAAGATAGGCTGGTCATCCCTCCTCCACTTCTGAGAGAATGGCTGAAACTGAATATAAATACGTTATTTTTTATTTTTGTGAATAGAAGAGAAAATAATCCTGGTAAGTTACCCTTTGGAATATGAGTAAATGTTTGCAGAGGAAAGTTAAGAGGAGTTTCTCCAAGTTTGCAAAGCTGCCTGTGGCTCAGGGTGTCTTCCCTGGAATTCCCTGGCTGAATTCCTTTGGAATATAAACCAACACCTCTGGGCAGGTGCATTTCTCCAGATGATCTCTTACTCTCCATTCAGTAATTTCCAAGGCTTATGTCTTAAACCAATTCCAATAAAATGGGTAGAAAGCCCCAAGTATGCAGAAACATAAATGAAAACAATTTCTAAAAGTAGTGACTTCCCGGAAGTAATCTAATCATTTCAAAGATAAATTGGAAAAGGAAGAAATGATCACCAATATTCTCATAATAGTTTTGCCAGGAAATCTCTACAGGTTCGCAGAAGGGACCATAACTTCGTCTCTGACATATTTTGTAGCCATGGTCCTCAATTATGTTGCAAATAATGTCATACAACATCTCACACATACTTCCATTTGCTCTTTGGAACATTTTCAGTATCAAACATTCTTCCAGGCGCTGGAGGAACACTGGAATTGTATTCAGCCATTAAAAAAAGAATGAACTGTAGGAACTGAAAGTCATCACTAACTGAAATAAACCAGACACAGAAAGACAAATACTATATGTGTTCACTCTTATGTGAAAGCTGAAAGTTTGACCTCACAAAAGAAGAGAGTCAATCAGTGGTTTCTAGAGATTAGGAAAGAGTGAGTGGAGGGAAGATGGAGGGAGACTGAAAAACAGCTGCCACAGTACAGTTAGGAGTAAGTTCTAGCATCCCACACCTCAGTTGGGTGAATCCAGGTACAACAGCCTATATTTTATGAAGGACTAGAAGAGAAGAGCTGGAAGCTCTAAGCATGAAGACAAGATAAGGAGGTGAGAATGCAAATTATTCTGACTTGGCAATTACACATCACATGCATGTATGGAATTATTACCCTGTACCCTATAAATATGTATAACAATGATGTCTCAACTAAAATAAAACAATTGAAAATAAATACTTTTTTATTTCTAATAACCAAATGGAAGCTTCTTAAATGATGTAACACTGTGTTGTTTTGATCTTCTAGTAGAAAAATCATAAATTGGTATTGCTTTAACTTTATAGTCTGTGTCTTTGGAATGGTAGGGAGTGGTATTAGCTGAAATTGCAAGAAAATCCATAGAGCCTGAGTCATCTGTGCTCAGTCTGCAGATGGTGGAGAACTGCTCTTTTTAGCAAACCTGAGGTCTAGGGACTTCCTTGCTCTTTTGTCAATTGCATATTTTTTTATCTAATTTAGATGAGATGATTTCCAAACAAATTTTAAGCTCTAATTCTTTAATGATTTCTGGCTAATGATATCAATTTAGTTTATAAAATGGCTTGATTTTTTTCTCTTTTGAAATGTGTCCTTCTGAGCCCTAACTTTCTGTTTAAATTTTAAGGTTTATGATTTTGTAAATAGGAAATGTATTTCCATTAACTTTTTTCTTCTAGGAAAGGAATATTTAGGAAAAGTATAGGGAATTTACATGAGAGTTAGGAGATATTCGAAGAATTTTGAAGTGAATATCTTTTTATTTAGTTATAGTAAATCATGTATCTACATTATTCTCAACATTGTTCAAATATCTTGACTTTTTAAACGTTTTTGTTAATGAGGAACAAACCCAGGGTCTTGAACATACTAGAAAAGAGGTCTACCACTGAACTATATCCCCAGCCCTTTTTATATTTTATGTTGAGATAGGCTCTCACTAAATTGCCCAGGCTGGCCTTCAGCTTGTGATCCTCCTGCCTCAGCTTCCAAGTAACTGGAATTACAGATGTGTGCCATGTCCAGCCCTCATTTTTGAAATAAATAAAACACCTTTGTCCCATTAAGTGGGAACTTCATAGACCAACTGTTAGACACATTTTAAACATTTTTTTCAATGAATGTAATTACCAAGATTTCCTTGAAGCTCCTGGATACACAACATATTTTCCCTAAGTCAACCAGTAATTTACCTTCTATAATATCTGAGCACATCTTTACAGAAACAATAGAAAAACTCTGAATTGGATGAGTTATGTGTTTGGTAGCCCAAATCAATGTAAATGTTTACAACAGTTTCTCAATAAAGTTGTTCACTCTAAACCATGTACATACAGGCAGGTAAATATTGAAACTCTAAAAAATACAGTGTCTCAATATATATATAGAATATTAAATAGAATATATATATATATAGAATAAATACATGTAGAATAAATATATAGAATTCATGGCATAAAAAGTGCAGAAGGGTAGGTCTTGCTTTGTAAACTTCAATCCATTGATGCCCATTGTTATTCTAGAATTATGTGACAAACGTTAATATTTTGCATGACATGTTTTCACTATTCATAGAATTTTAAGAGTAAGGAGAAAAGGCATACCCTAAAGAAGAAATATATCATCAGTGATGACTTATGTGTAAACAGCCACTTCTAATGGAGTTAAAAGAACTTGCAGTGCTTATGAGTTTTCTAATAGTAATTGATTTGCCGGAGGTAATTGTTGACAAGTTTTCCTGTCAGGTTTATTTTCTGTGATCAAATTCATTTAAAAGAGCACATAGTATGCAGAATACTTTCTTTGTTTTGATATAACTTGAGTACTTGTGAAGCTGTTCCCAAAGCTTGTCAAAAGTGAGTTTAGTGTGCTACCTTTCTTGGTGGAAAAGGGATCAAAGCAAAATTAGCAACCACAGGAAGCAATCCGCCTTGCTTCAGTGCAAAGTTATGTGCAATTTACTTTGTGGATCTGAATTCAGCTGAAAGCTCGTAAGAAAAAAAAATGATATAATACCTGGCATTTCTGAAAAATGTTAAAGGACACTTTAACATTAGATTCAGCACTAAACTTTCTGACAATAAATAAGAAAATGCAATATTTTATAAAAAGAGGAGGCAGATGGGGGAAATGTAAGTAGCATCTTTAAAAGCATCGCCAGGTTTGTCTTAGTCAAAAATCCAAAGAGCGAGAGCAAATGCTGCCAGAGAAGTGTCAGAATGGCCTGGTACAAAGAGGTACAAATCTAGGAAATTAGGGTTTTTGAGGTCTGGAGCCCATAATTGTGCTCAATAAGATGGAAAAGATCATAATATTCTGGCTTAAATATCTTTCCATTGAATAAGATGAGTACCAGATTTATCCCTGAAATCCTCCACATCTAAGTGTGATCTAGGTAATAGCTAGCCTTCCCATCTGCCTGCCACCTGTGTGAACCCACTTCTGAAAAATAATTTGAATCATTTTGATAAGAATAAGAGTAGAACTTTCCTTAATATCCCATCCAGGGAAAATAGGTGCTTCTGTACTCACGCTGTGGGCAAATGTTTTAAGACTCATGACCACCTATTCAGATTGAGAAGGAAATTTAATACTGTTCAGAGTTACAGTATACAAAGAAAAGCTGAAAAGCTGATACATGCAATTTTTATTTCCTCTGCAATATACTGTAATATTCTACCTCTCTACCATCTGCATGATGTAATGAGAATCATAGGGTGAAGCATCAATTAAGTCAACATTTTTTAATTGTAAGGCATAGAAGAAACAAATTTTCACTTATTTTAATTTGTATCTTCCATTCAACAAATATACTACACCCATGACTCTCCCACATGCTTAGTAAGGAATTAGACATTGATTGACCTATATCTCTACTACTTATAATTCCTCATCAAACATTTTTGGAGACATAGACCTCCAACACTATAGCTTGTTTGTTTTTGATAAAGCTTACCACACTAATCCCAGGTCACCGAAGCAGTAACTAAAGATTACATAGCTGTGCTACTAACCCTTGGCCTCTTCTCTGATTACCAGACAATAATGCTCCATTTGTACCTCACAAAGGGGGCGAATGCTCTGTAGCAATGGCCCTGACTCCATGGTGCTTACCTGGATGAGGCAGAGGGGTAGGCACTGCAGACCTGTGAAAAGAGCATCTATCCATTGCCTGGATACAGGGGCACATGCCTTCCTGTTGGAGTGAAAAGAGGCAGCGTGTTCAGGGAGCCAGTGAAAGTCACAGGGCACTGCTCTGTCAGGGCAGGAACCTGCCTCCAGTGGATTTTAAAAGTTTCTCTCAAGAATCACAAATTTAAAAGAAGGTAAATTGAAATACTTTTCTGATTTCTTGAGAAAACGATCTTAGACCCAAAAAGTAGCAAACAGACTCATAACAATAATACTCCACAGCTAAAATTTTACAAGTTTAATACTGTGTGGGATATACAGCATTAACTAATTTATAAATGTTATGTGAATTAATTTATAAGCTGGAAATACAAAGGAGATATTTGCTTAGTTAATTGATATTTAATTGATTCAGGGAATATACATTTAAAATTTATACAATGCCATGCCTTGATGATTATTTTTCTCCTTATTTTTCATTGTTTTTAGTAGTAAATCAAAAAATGTTAGTCTTAGTTGATGGAAGATAATATTTTTCCACTTTTGTCACTTAATGAACCACAGGGACTTACCCGCTCAAACATATACAGGATGCAAGTCCTGGACAACATCACTACAGATTTCTTTCATTTTTCACTGATATAATCTACTACCTACCATGTCCCCAATTCTCTTGGGAACAAGCCCTCTGCACAGAATTTCTTCCCATTGAAAAAGTGATGATATAGAATCAGAGTGGGATGCCTTTGAGAGACCCAATGTGAGGGAGGTGCTTGGTTGCTGGTTTTGAAGTTGGAGGGGCCATGTGTCAGGGAATGCAACAGCTTCACGGAGCTCAGAGCTGACCAGGCTGAGAGCAAGCAAGGAAACAGAAAACACAGTGTTCATGGCTCAAGGCACAGAAAAATAACACAATAAAAGTTGTTAAGTGCTAAAAACCAGAATCAGTCTATAAGCAGCTTCTTCCCCAGACCATCCAGTGGAATACAGCTTGCCAAGGACACATGGGATATGAAAACCCAGTGCGGGTCCCTTTCCAGAGGACCCAATGCAACCCCACCTGCACCTGTGAACTCCAGAACTGTGAGCTTATGAATTCTCTTGTTAATTAAGCCGCTTAGTTTCTGGCTCATTTTTTTACATAGCAATAGAAAACAAATGCATCTCAGATACAAGAGAGCTAAGAGAGAAAGGGAGACCAACACACAGAGGCCAGGGAGGTGTGTTAAACATCAGATCATCCATGACAGCTCTGGTTTCCTTACTGCTGTGACCTGGATAATACTGAGTCATATGATCACACAGTTCTCAGATCATCACATTTTCTTTCTTCTTCCTTTGAGAGAAATAGTGACAAAAAGATCTCAATATGGGATTTCAAAAATGGAGACCTGTTTCTTTTCAATATCCCAACATGATTAAAAGCTTGGCCAATGTGACCACAGCTTCATTATTAGTAGTATAATGAGAATAGGAGTTGTGTGTGTGTGTGCGTGTGTGTGTGTGTGTGTGTGTGTGTGAATGCATTCACACGGATGATGAACCTAAATGTTCAGGGTAGTGCATAGTTTGTACAGACCTTAAATGCATAATGAGAACTTTCGTAAGATGTCTATCCTGCTTGTGAGTTATCATATCATGTCCTTCATGTTGACACACACGCACTAAGTCATCTACACAATTCTGTGGTATCAGCATCATTACTTATTTTCCAATGAGGCAAATGAGGTCAAATGATGTGAACAATTTGATGTTTGTCTTGAGACCCATGGTCTGTCTCTCCTGCTACACTTGACACTTCTCCATCATGGTCTGTCTTGTATCTTTCCAAAAGGGAGTATATTCGTTGTATTGGCAACATGAGCATAATCAAGTCATAATTATCTTATTATATTCACCCTCATAATATTAACATTGAATATAGGGAAACAAAAACCAAATAAGTGCTTTTACAATGCTCAAATTGAGTTTTTAATTTCTTCAAGTCTTCATATTGATATTTATCAACAGGATGTAAGATACCTTACAAAGTTTCATTAAAAATAGATTTTCTTAATGAAAGAGATTTGAAATCTATTGAACCAATGAGTTTAAATTCACTGGCTGGAGCCAATGAAAAACAGGAGAAATTCTCTGCTGACAGCAACAGCATAGCAGGATGGGTCAAGTTCATAATAGTTGTGAAGTATTTTGGGGGCATTCACACACATTTTCTTTTGAAAGAATTTTGAAAACTAGTTAAGTAACTTAACCAGCCAACAGAAGTATCTGTAATGCATTAAAATTATTAAAAAGTATTATTACAAAAGTTTACAGTTTTTAATAGGATATAAACTGTTTTAAATAGATTATGCATTTGTCATATGAATAGGCAATTGTAGCACTAGCTCAATTTTTTAATAATTAAAATACCATTTATATGAGCAAGTGCATTTTAATTCCCAGTTGCTATAAAGATGACCTTACACTCAATAAGACACTAGAAATGAGAGTCCATTTTAATCCTATTATGAATTTCTAGCCCTCAAGGTATTCAACAGCATCCTCCAAAGCAGTTCTGGGTCACCCACTAGAACTGGAATTTGGAATTCATTTTTGCAGATTATATGACTGGGGGCTTTGCTCCTGATTATCCTGTCTCCCTGTGTGCTGAAGTCTCGTCTGTGTAAAGGTCAGAAAAGCCACCCAACTCTCTTCAGGGTAACTTTTGTGTTCTTCCTATTAGCAGGTAGCAGGTTGTTTGTGGAGGAATGAAGCTTCTACCTATTGCCTTAGTCAGGAGGAACAAAGCAGCCTTGGACAATTTGCACTTCAAAAGCAAGCATGTGGGGATCAACACAGGAGGCCTAGTCCACAGCACTGTCCCCCCAATCTCACATTCCCCTCATTCATGTCTGCATGCCCCCTAGCAGAATCATGTCCAGGACAGACCTCAAGGGACCTGGCTTGCTCGAAACAGACAGGAAATCTGCGTAAGGGAGAGAGTGTCGGTTTGGGGATGTTTTCCCACAGACTCAGGCTTTGATGCTCTAACATAGCACCTAAATCAAGACTTACCATGCTGCTCTGATGGCACCCCAATGCTTTAGACAGCTTTCTCATCACTGTGACAAAATGACCTGGCAAGAACAATGTAGAGAAAGAAAAGTGTATTTCGGTTCGGGTTTTCAGAGAGTCAGTCCATGATCGACTGACTCCATAGCTCTGGTGCCTGAGTGAGGCTGAAATCATGTCAGAAGGATGTGGGGGAGGAAAGCAGCTCAGGACATGACAGCAGAAAGCAGAGAGAGAGAGGAGAGAGAGAGAGAGAGGGCACTCTGCTCACCAAAGACAAAACATAAACCCAAAGGTGGACCCCAGTGATCCACCTCCTCTCCAGTGGTACCCTACCTACCTACAGTTACCATCAGATAATCCATATCAGTGGTTTAATCCACCGATTAGGTTACAATTCTCATAATCTTCTTATCTCACTTTCAAAAATTCTTGCATTGTCTCACACATGAGCATTTGGGGACACCTCATATCTAAGTGATAGTGTATGGTTTATATATTTATATTATGGTTTATATTACATAAAGAGGAGATATTATATTTACCCTGTCAAAGCATTGAGAAGGTGTCCCCAGGCTTCATGAAAGTGAACCTGACAGAGAGGCCCCAAAATCACTAATCCCCTTCCCTGATGATCATGATCCTGCAGAGAGCCAGAGAGCACTTCACCTTCCAAGGTGATAAAGAATTCATCAGAGAGCAATCACCACTATTTTCTTTAGACCTGCCATGACTGTAGGAGATTTTGTAATGCTACTGGACTCACTAGGATCTATCAAGAAAATAAGATGTCAGAACTACAGGTGGCAGTATTTAATTCAGAGGTAAGGTAGAATTTGATTACCCTAATTATCAGCCAGTTCAGAATGACAGCTATAGAGACCTTTCCACGTGAGTCTTGGTAAAACCTGGGCTTTCATAAAGACCTTCCACAAAGAGTTTTCTCAGAGTCTTTGCTGCACCACTATCTAAGGACACAGATTCTCTTATCTACTGAAAAATTCATCCTGCATAGTGTCACTTGAACAAAGTGACCAAATTTAAACCAAGAGAATAGACATTTTGTGCATATTACCAAGGGCTCATTGGTACCATCATTTATAACATTACCAGAAGCTACATCCTCTTAAGAGTGCTGAAAGGTACCAGCTAAGGCACCGGCTTGCAGATATCCCTGTGCGTGAATCAGGTGCTGCCCTTCAAGATGCCACATGGACCTTGTGCCAGCCATCCAGTACCTTTGTCAACAGCAAGTGGAACAAAGGATCTGGGCAACAGGAAGTACAAACAGGAGTGGTTGTGCTCAACACCACTCCCAGTGACTCACCGAGGGCATTTGTGATTCCTAGTTTCACACCTTCTGCTCCTTTATATCTAGAGATCTGGGTTTACAGAAGGAGGACACTTTGACAGGAAACACTGTAAAAATTATAGTAAGTCAAAAATTATAGCTGCCACCTGGTCATATGGTGCTTAAGACTTAAGGAAATCAAAAGTCAAAGAGAGGAGTTGTTCTGAGTGGGATAATTGACATGGATCCTCCTGAGGGGATAGGCTTGTAACTATGTAATGGGAGAATGGAGGACTATGTCCATCATTCAGGGATCTCTCTCAATATTAGCATGCCTAATTTAAATGAGCAATCACAACAACTCACCCTTACTGAAGAAAGATACTGAGGATCATAGGCCCCTAAGAAATGAATGCCTGGGTCATACCAGTAGGGAACAGATGTAGCTAAGGAAAGTAGTACTACAGACTGGGTTGGAGAGGAAAGAGATGCTGATCATGAGAATCATTTGTGGGATTTATCCTTGCTAATCCTTCTTTATGTTTTTGTGTGCTTCTTTCAGAATATCAGCATCTTAAAGACTTTATGTCAGCTAGTCTGTTAATTGATAACATTACTGAGTTTGACCAATGTAGAGGGATCCTGGGGCAGACCATGCAGTTGCTTAGTCCAGATGCATGCAGGTGCCTTTTTGCTCTTTGTGTCTGCTGCTCCTTTGTCTCCTCTTATAGATCCTCTCTACATCTACATCTGATGTGCGTTTTTTCTTCCAGGAGCCCTCACCTGAGGACTCATGTTGTTGGTTGTGGAGGACAGACTGCCCCTGGGCCAATGCTTAGCTACCACAGGAACCTAAGAGCCCTGTTCCCTTGCTTGGACCACACATCTCTGATTTGTAATGTACACTTCAAGATTTCTCTTTAGCTTAGGTTGGAACTACTTTTGTTGCTCTTTGTATTCTACCTGTAGTAGATTGTTGCAGTAAGGACATTTCTATGTAACTTTCTTTTTTTTTAATTTTTTTTTTATTTTTACAGACTGCATTTTGATTCATTGTTCACAAATGGGGTACTACTTTTCACTTCTATGTTTGTGCATGATGTAGATTCATACTATTTGTGTAACCATACATGTACAAAGGGGAATGAAAGATGGTGGAATGAGACAGACATCATTACCCTATGTAACTTTCTATGATCCATGGGCACTGGCAGACATGACGCACTTACACTTAGAAACTTGCCCTCTGCTGTCCTTCCTGAGGACCTTACAAAGCTTAGATCTTAAATTGGTGGACTGTGGCCTGACTTTTGGTTCTGTCTGTTTATTTCTGTGCAACAGGTTTTAACCGATGCATGACTCTTGCTTCAACCTTCCTGTCCTGTGACCTACATTCCCCATGCAATTCCCTTACTTACAAAGGAATCTCTGTCTCAGGGAGCGCTTCCGGAAAATGTGATAATTAGCTATGTGTCAGGATTTCAGAGAGAGAAAGAAGTGTTAACCATCTACATTACAAAAATGGCCCTTATCTGAGGTGTCTGGAATACAAAAAGCGAAGCCATTCAGAATAAAAGATGAGGGGAGCCAGGTGTGTCCTGCAGGCCTGGATTCGTCTATCTCCTCAATGTGCTGGGACCATCCCAGGCCCGTTTAATGGACTTTATCCATCAACAGACTGCAAATTAGGGCTCAAATTCTGAGTAGGGTCTTGACAATGTGTTAATAATTCCGGACATTTAAAACACATCCCGATGATAGGACAGATAGTCTATTTCATCCCCAAGTGCTGTCCCCTACAACAGGGTTAGCAATCACAGGAGAAGAGGCAGGGGAATACTCACTGTCACTTACATACATTCAACACCCAAGTGTGTGTTCCTGTCACCCGTTCCATGAGCCCGTTCTCAGAGCTCAAAGAGGAGTGGAAGAGCACCAGCCATGGCCTTTGCATCATCACAGTTGATGTTTCCTTGTTTGTTTTTTTAATCATTTTACTACAATAAATAGCACTAGGGAATGGGGTTCAGTATGATGGAGCCCATCAACATTAAAAAAAATAGAATTGCATCAGCATTTTTAAAATAACCTCATTTTGGGAATGCTTAGTGCAGTGTTTAAAACTTTTACAATAGAAATCTTTATTACAAGGTAAGTAATTGATATTTAAATTTTAATTCATTTGTATTGTCCTTAGATATACTTTTTCCCCTGAGGGAGAAAGTTTTTTATTTTTCAAATTTTTAAACTTTGATTGTTTAATCAACAGAAACAAGTCTTTATAAATTATTTTATTTCAACTGATTGTTATAAATTGCAAGATTCCTGGTCTAAGTGCATCTCTTTTTAAATATAGACATTTTAACCATGCCATGGACTACTTATGAGAGATACTAAATTTTATGGGCAATAACCAAGTTTCCAATAAAATTATAAAATGATAAAGTTACTAAAATTTTGGCAAGATGACAACTTATAAGTTTTAATGATATTAAAAGAATAAAAGACTGATAAAGGAGAGATTATATTTGAATTATTAAAATTAGCAGTACAAAGACAGCAGAGGAAGGCTATAAGTACATGTAAAATAGAACTTTAATTAGAGCTACATCAACTCTTGTCTGGAACAAATACTATGATTCATAATATGAAGTAAAATGTAGTATATGCTAATAAAATTATTCTCTCTTGTGTTTTTTATATATATATGAATTCTAGAAATAATATGAAATAATTTATACTAAAACAATATTGTATCATCTCTAATAGTAGGTTTCCGAATTCAAAGCTTTTAAGGGCTCTTAAGAGTCTGATCTTTCCATTTTAATTACTATGTTGTCTGTCAATGAAAGAAAGTCACATATGTTTTAAAAAGTATAAAATTGTCCAAAAAATGGCAGTTATTGTAAAGGTTAGTCATCTTCGCTACACCCCATAAACAGTAGGTATATGCGCATTTCTCCCCACTTGCCACACAGGTCGAACTGCATTTCTGAAGGCCTGGTTTACCATCAAGCTCAGTGAGGCAAGTCAAGGTCAGATAGTCAAGGTCGAAGGCTCTCTCTCATATGCGGAAGGTAGAGAGAAAAGGAAAGAAAAGGAAAGGAAAGGAAAGGAAAGGAAAGGAAAGGAAAGGAAAGGAAAGGAAAGGAAAGGAAAGGAAAGGAAAGGAAGGGAAGGGAAGGGAAGGGAAGGGAAAGGAAAGGAAAAGAATGGAAAGGGGAAAGGGAACTTGGGAAAATAGAAGTAAGGCCAGTAGAGTAAGGAAGGGATTTGGGCAGGGGGAGAAGAAGGAAGAGAAAAGGGAATAACAGGGGAATGAAATAGACTGATTTGTGCTCTGTGCACGGACAGATATGGTACAGCCAGTAGCACCATTATGTATCATTAGAGGACTCCAAGAAAGATTCTTAAAAGTAAGAAATTTATTTATTTTTTTAAAATGTATGGTTCCTAGTGAAATAATGAACTTTCCCTTCTTAGTGAAGTAATATCTCCTAGTGTCTTATTTGACAGATATGGCATTTTGGGGGGGTGATATCTGGGAACCTAAGTGTGGACGCACTTAGGGAAAGGGAAGGGACATACAAGGTCACCTGCTCCCACCACTCTGATGGTACAGGCTATGTAATCTCAACAAAAATGTAGTATAACCTCAAAATATTGGAAATTTAGGCATAAAGTGAATTATCTATCTTGCCTTCTGTCCAGATCCCAAGCAGTTGTATGATCAATACTTTCAGCTGTCAACCGGGCTAGGCAACTACCCAATAATTCAACCAAACATTATTCTGGGTGTTGCCATGTTGGGTTTTGCAGTTGGTGGATTTCAAGTAAAGGAGATCCTCTTTGCAATGAGGGTGGGCCTCATCTAATCAATTGCAAAAAGTCTTAAGAACACAATTAAGATTTCTATGAGGAAGAAGAAATTCTGCCTGAAGACTGTCTCAGCCCAAGAGTTTCCAGCTTTTGAGCCTCCATAGTTATGCAATCCAAATCTGTGAAATGAATTTTTCTCTACATATAATACATACGCATACACGTTTGTGTATATATTATGTGTGTCTGTACATATATGTACATGTATATACACATATCCCTATATATGTGTGTTGCTTATACACATGGATGCACACACATATACATATATGTAATTAGTCTCTCCATGAAACTTTAACAGACACAAGTGGATTAAATTTCCTAACTTCTTTAGGTTTGGGATAGAAGGGAGATTTTCAGGGATGAGAAAATATGAGCTCTCAAAAATGTTGGAGATGATTCAGTTTATCATTGTTCCTCTTTGCTCCCCGACTTGCAAAGTCAGACAATACCAATAAAATAGGGATTAACTAACTGGGAGTTTCTTGAAATCACTTCCTAGAATTTCTGACTCTCTCTTAGTCCATGCTCATCCATGCCCATATTTGTGTTGGAGTAAATACCACTTTGGGCAGAGACCACACTGCTTTTGGAAGGAGGGTACATTTGAATCATGAAGGCTGGAAGGACCTCAAAATGTCCAATGACCTAGGTTTGAAGACTTTCTCTAAATCTAACGGTAGTGAAAACCCACATTACATCGTGGTGGGGTGGTAAAAAATTGGCCAGCTAAAAATCTAAAGCAAATAATAAGCCTACACATGAAAGTTGGAAAAAGTACTTGAATCAGAGTAAACACTATTGCGGAGGTGTAAGTAGATGTGGTGATCTGATTAATGAGTTCAGCATGCAATAACTGGGTTAGGCTCACTAATTTTCAAGATGACTGTATGTTGAAATATAATTTCCATGAATATTTCATGATTCCATATGGTCCACACCTTTCAGCCAAGGAAAATGTTTAAATGGCCAGGCCTGGTTAGGTAGAGCTTTGGAATGTGTCTTCCCAGGGGCATTTGCTGCTTATTATTATCCCAACAAATGAAAAGGAGGACATTGTCCTCTGCTCCCTGGAGAAGATATGTCCATTTAATAGAGGGATCAGTCTATCTCCCCTGAGGGAAAGATGGTCCAGCAGCCCCTGGGTAAGCACTCAGTTTCATAATTTTGAGGTTGCTCTCCTGTAATATATACCAAGTGTGTGGGGAGATGAAATAGGATCATCTTTTGTGTCGCCCTGTGAGGATTCAGAGCATGCGAACCTGACAAAAGTGCTACTTTGTGAGCAAATCAACATTGTTTCTTTGAATACTCCCTCAACTCTGTCTACACACATATACATATATGTGTGTATGCATGTATATATATATATATATATATGTCTACACATACATATATATAACTTACTAATCAACAGTATTATTTTTAGGTAATTTATTGCAAAATCATGGGTAGGATTTTTTTAAGTTATTTGTTTTAATGATTTTTTTGCAAAAACAAGAACAGAAACATTTTAAACAAATATTTGCATTTATTTTATCTGAAAATTAGCTAACACTACAGATCAGCATTTTGAATATGGTGCTCTCTTTTCAATCTTAAATCATTTTAATTTTACAAAGGCAAAATTATGGTACCTAGCAATTATAGTATACTACAAAATATGTCGTGTTCCATTAATAAGAACATAAGAGTGCCATGATTTGGTGACATTTGATGTGTCATCTCCATATGTTACATCTCTCTTGTTTCCAGCCAGAGGAGAGATTTTGTTTTTAAGAGTTCACTACATTGTGCCCACCAGCATAAGTTTGGATTAATCTCCATCTTCAAAGTTCTGTGACCTCAATTCCATCTGCAGAGTCCCTTTTGCAACGTAATATATTCACAGGTTCCAGGGCTCTGGGCATCTGCACCTTTGAGGAGTCATTCTGCCTATCATAGCTCATTATAATGTGTGTTTAAATTTTTAAATATTTCAGAGTTTGAATTTACTCCTTTGTAAATGAGCATACCAACACCTGACTCAAAAAGACCTTTAGAAAGTTAGCAGATAGTAGTAAAGCATAGAATTCCTCTCCTTCCTCTTTCCTCTTTGCGAGAATGGCCTAGGTTTTAATCTGACTTGCATGTGTATTAGACAGTGCGATGATTAAAGCGTTTCTCCTGGAAATTAAATCCGATAGTCCCTTCACATTGCTTACTGCTTTCAGTCAGTACAGAGCCTAAAGAAATGTGTACTTAACATGTGTCACAGGCCCAGACATCAAATGACTCAGTTAAGCCTTTGGCAAGTAATGATTCAAAGTCAATCCAATATTGAATTCTATGACAAATGACTAAAGTATTGATATTTTGTTTTGCTGATTAAAGAGAGATCCGAATGTTTTAGAGACAAACCTGTAGGACAGTTCTGTTAATAAAGTTGAGTAATAAAAAGAACATTTGTTTTTCTGCTGCAGCTCTGCCCTAAATCTAGATTGATCCTCAGAACACACTTGGTAATGATCAAACACCACATTTTCTTTGCACTGTCAGAAACCTGCTTTAGTAATATGTCATTGCAGAATTCTTACATATGAAAAATAAACATACGGATTGAGATTTTTTCTAGTAGAACAAGAAATGGCATTAACTCCATAACAAAGAGAAAATCACTACAGAAAAAGTTGTCTTGAACATGAAGATCCCTTTAGGTTTTGCAAAATATTTCAACAATTATTTTATTTTTGTCTAATTTTATTTCTGTATTTATTTTATAATTTTTGGAATTGGGACTTGAACCCAGGGATATTTTATGATTGAGTTATATGCACAGCCCTTTTTAATTTTTATTTTCAGACAGGGTCTCACTACCTCCTGAAGGTCTCACTAAGTTGCTGAGGATGAACAACCAATGGTTATCTTTAAAGATAAATATAAATTATTATTTCAAATCTACATGTTCTCTGGGAGGTTAATGATTTAACTCGACTACAAACTAGCCTGTACTTTTCAATGACAGAGCAAAGAACAGTATCTAGAAAATGTGACTTGGAATGCAAAAACCAAAACTCCAAAATTTGGTAGATCAGGTTGTTCCTGGCTGTTAATGCCCAGAAAGCAAGTTATATCAATAGATGATAGATAGATAGATAGATGATAGACAGATAGATAGATAGATCAATAGATAAATATATGTAAAGATAGAGATAGAGATAAATTTTGAAAAATCACTACTGTGGTTTGAAGGTGTCCTCTCTGAAAATTCATTTGATAGGAACTTATTCCCATGAACCTCTGCCTTCTAAGTGGATCAGTGCCTTCATAATGTCTCCCGAGTATGCATTTCTAACTTGCAATAGCAGCCCAGCTCCTTTTGCCCTCTGAGGGTACAGCAAGCAAGCCCCTACCAGATGCCAGGCCCTTGACTGTGATATGCTCAACCTATAGAACCTGAGAAAGCAAATGCTTGTTTCTTACAAGTTACCCAGTCTTAGGTATTCTGTTATAGCAGCACAAAGTGCAGGGAGGCCTCCACTTTAACAACCAGCTACAGAAGTGTCCCTTTCTTCCCCAAAACATGAGTGCTGAAATGGAAAGGTGGCTGTGTTGTCTCATGGCAAGTGACAATTGTCAAGAGGACAGAATGGCGTACAAACTCCTATCACATTTTGTGGAAAAGTAGAATCTTTGCTCTAATAACATTCTTTAAGGCGTAAATAATTAAAGCTATTATTTGTAAAATGTATGATTTTATGAAAGTATGATTTTTTTACTTTATTTGATGATGAAAGAAGAAGGGCTGTTTTCATGGTTTATACACAACGGTATCATTATTTGAGAGAGTACTTAAATTAATATTAGATTATAAGAGACTATTAAAAAAAAACTACGAAGTTAAATTAGATTTAAACTAGTTTGCCACAAACTAGATTTTCTAGGGAGAGTGTCAGCAACATAAAGCAGTTCTCTTCTCTTCTTAAGTGATGCAGAGTTATAGAACTTGGACAAGCTCTCATTTCTATTTTCCAAATGAAAATTTTTACTGACCAGAGAGCGTAAATTCTTTTACTTAGAAATTAGGAAACTTTACTATAGCAAAGCACTACGAGTGAAAATAAGCAGCAGTAATAATTTATGATTGAAACTGTGCAGTTCCATTTGTGGAGATATCAACTAACAAGGTTCAACAATCATTTTTTTTTTCATTTATTTTTACTTAAAATCATCAGATACATATCCTGTCTCTCTTCCTTTTTCTTCCCTTTTTATCTATCTTCCCTCCTCATAAAGATATTTTTCAATCTTTGTGGTCTCTTACAATCCTAATAATCTAGAACTGAGGAGATAACATACTGATTCAGCTAAAGATAGAAGTTGCCAGTAACAGACTCATTCAGCATCTTAGGTAGAAAGAGCACAAGTGTGGTATGAACTGAATGCTCTCCAGGAGGAGAATTTCCTCAAGAAACAGTCAAATATCTGACCCACTGGTGTGTTCATTTATCAATACCAATTTATCATTTAAATCTGGCTCATATACCCCTGCCACTTCCCAGTTCAATCAAAATAAATCCACCCACTGATTCCAGTTAAGTCTGGGACCCAGGTAAGCTGAGGTCCATTCAACCAACCTCTCCTGCTGATATTTTGAGCTTGATGTATCCATCATGGTCAAATCCCTACATTTTTTCCACTTAAAAATTAGAGTAAGCATCAACAAATATATACATTAGTCTTGAAGCACTTACTGAGTGTTCACATAGGCAAGGCAGGTACATATCCCCACGGTGGAATGCATTAAATAAAAGTATAGGCCCTGGAAAAACAAAAGAAGTAAGCCTGTCATTTAGTGGAAGAAATAATGTACAAATACAAAGAGAATGTGAAATTCTAGAGCTAACCTACAAGCATTAGGATATGATACTAAACAGGCAAAAAAGATCATAAATTACATGACATAAAAGGTCAGTGACATTGTCTAAGAACACTTCAGGGGTGCAAAAAGGAGCTGCAATAGAAAAGACAAAGCAAGACCAGAACAGGCCTTCCTGGTGAGGAAAAGAATACGTGCGAAAGGACAGATGTAGTGGCTACAAAATTAACCTGGTCCACCATGTGGAAGACAGCATGCTTCCAAAGTACACATATTCTTTTAAGCTTTTATTAAAACAGGATGGGAATGGTGAATGCAGTGAAAACTAAGAATTTAAAAATGTCTTTTCTTTTTGGAATGGTGACAGTGTGTTGAAACCCAGTGCTGATATGCCTTGGTTCAGGGAATGGAAAGTCACCCATGAAGATGGCAATGCTGGTGGAACCACAATGCTTGAAGCTTTAGATAGCATGCTGCCACCTTCTCATCCAGCTGGCATGCCTTTGCATCTGCCCCTCCAGGATGTCTACAAAATGGGTGGTATTGGTACTGTCCCTGGGGGCCTAGTGGAGACTGGAGTTCTCAAGCCTGTCATGGTGGTCACCTTTGCTCCAGTCAACGTCACAACTGGAGTAAGGTCTGTTGAAATGCACCATGAAGCACTGAGTGAAGCTCTTCCTAGAGACAATGTCAGCTTCAATGTCAAAAACCCCTCTGTCAAAGATGTTCGTCATGGCAATGTTGCTGGTGACAGCCAAAGCAGCCCAGCAATGGAAGCAGCTGGTTCCACTGGTCAGGTGATTATCCTGAACTGTTCAGGCCAAATCCGTGCTGGCTATGCTCCTGTACTGGATTGGCACATAGCTCACATTGCTTGCAAGTTTGATGCATTGAAAGAAAAGACTGATTGCCTTTCTGATGAGAAGATGGAAGATGGTCCTAAATTCTTAAAATCTGGTGATGCTACCATTGTTGACATGGTTCCAGGAAAGCCCATGTATGTTGAGAGCTTCTCCAACTATCCTCCTTTTGCTGTTCCTGATACGAGACAGACAGTTGCTCTGGGTATCATCAAAGTAGTGTACAAGATGGCTGCTGGAGCTGAGAAGGTCGCCAAGTCTGCCCAGAAGCTCAGAAGGGTAAATTAATATTACCCCTAACAGCTGCCTTAGGGTGTTAATCAGAGGTGGAGGAAACATCTAGAACTGTTTGTCTCTCTTGGTCATTTAAGTTTAATAGTAGAAGACTAGTTATTGATCACCATGCATTGTAAAACCTTCAGAAGGAGAGGAGAATGTTTTGTGGACCATTTGTTATTGGTGTGTGACAGTTTTAAGTTATTAGTTTCTAAAATCAGTACTTTTTAACAGAAATAATTTGACCAAAAATCTGTCACAGAATTTTGAGACCCATTAAAACAGAAGTTTAATGAGAAAAGCGAAAAGTATTTTCTGTTGAATGGGGACTGATTAAAGGCATATGTATGGAATCTTAAGTGAAATAATCATCATGTTTCATCTACAGTAATTTGTTCTTACTAAGTTAATAGTCCACAGGGGAAGGACCCAACAACCTAGCCTGACAAAAAAGAGCAAATATTTATTCCAGAACAGAGAATTAGAGTGGGTGCCAATACAGTTGTTCCCTGGGGAAAATATGTCTAGATGATTTTTAATATTATAAAGCTCTTTTGTCATCTCTTAGAAAACAAGAAGAGACAGACAAATGCTTCACTGAATCAGATGTCACCTGTCTTCCTGTGCCTCAAGTAATGTTTATTCATAAATCATTTCCTGAGAATGAATGTATTTGGGTTTTGTGTCTCTTTTTAAAATTCTTTAGCAGTAAATGAGAACAACTTCCTGCATTGAAACGTCTTCCCCAAAATCATATACATGCTAATGTTTAATAATGACTCCTTAATTAATGAAAAATTGTGTAAAAATTCTCAAAGGAAATAGATAGTAAGTCCTTATTTTAAAACAATGTCCTGCATTCATCACGTGACAGGAACATCAAAGGAGAAATAAGTCTGTCGATGACTATTAAAATCCTGTCTCATTCCTCACGCAGCAATTCAATAATATTTTTAAAAATTATTCCACCTCATTCTTCAATGTTCACAGAAAAAGGAAGTTTGCTGTTTTGCCAAAGAGATTTCTATATTCAATCAGCCTCACAATTGAGCATTTATCTCTGTGATGTTTCTCTTGTTTTTAATCTGTGGAGTAGAAAACAAATCAACTCTGTGCTTTTCAACAGATGTTCCCATCTAAAGATCAGATGGAGTTTCTCCCACCACCCTCAGGACGGCTGCCTTGGTGGCTGTGTAACTGCAGGCATAGACTGATAGTTAGCATCATGTTTTAAAACAGGTCGGTCAGAAGAAAATAATTTACCTCCGTTGGTAATGAAGGTAAAGGCTTTACTAAGTGAATGTACCTGGGGGAAGCCTGAAAAACCAGGCTGGAACAGGTCAGGGGTCACTAGTCACAGAAAGTGATCCAGGTGTGGTGGGTGTGGCTTAGGCTGCAGGTTTTGACTTCCTCTGAAACTCAGGGGAGGAGCTTTGCCCATCATGTCTGGTACTTTACATGATGTCAAGTAACTCTCAGATCTCTATTTTCTAAGAACTGTTTTTGAAGTATTTGTGGTTTTTCTGCCTAATTAATTTATGGGACTAGGGAGGTAGATGTCACAGAAAATAAATAAATAAAAAACAGAAGAAGTAGAAAGCAAGGGAGGAATGAGAACCACTGTCCCACCTGATTCAGCACTTTTATGGAAACAATTTTCCCAGGTAGGCCCTGATGAGCAAAGTGGCCACCACTTACCTCCATCTTTAGCCTTTATGAATGCTAAGACTGTATTTATTTGTATTCACACTATATAAACCATCAGTTTAAAATTAGTTCATGATTATCAGATGTGCTCAAATACATATACAGCTTTTCCTATTAGAAATACACCAGAACATTCCCATTTTATTTTTCATTCAAAGTAACCATTGACCAGTAAAGCCTTCCACTCTTACCTGGACTGCCACCAAGGACCAGTTGGTCAGCCCTTCTGTCACTTTCCACCATGAAAGGCATCACACCTGCCGTTTGGTTAGTCTCCCTGTTACTTATCCCATAATAACAAACAATTATTTTTTTACATGAAGTTCATGACATTACATTGGCACTTGTTGAAATCAGTCTCGGAGTTTCTGCCTATTAAACTGGTCAAACAGGGTCTGGATCAGGGTTCTAATGTGTGGGCAGTCAGATGACCATCTATTCTGGTGTTCCCAGGGTCATCTGATTTTCACCTGTTGGTTCAGACAAATTATGACTAGTGCCTCCTTTTGTTTATAGAAATGCCCCAATTTGAATGACGAGTTTGTGTCCACACATAGATACCTGAATAGGAGATGGCATTACCATGTCAAAAACAGTAGGGCGGAGTAGAAAGGTAGAGGATGCTATGTGGAAACTGTTATAAGAAATGTCAAATCTACACCTGGCCACTGGATCAAAACAGGCTTTTAGATACCCTCTCAGTTTGGTCTATGATTTTTTATATTAATTGCCATTGCTAATCCAATTATTCAGCAAGCATCCTGCATCGTTAAAATTGCTCAGGTAGCTGAAGTGAAATATCAGATAGATCCCACCTAAGCCTTATTCCAAGTCGATTTGTTATGCAGGCAAAAAGCTGTGTCATTTCCCATGGGCAACTTTAAGAACGTTAAAAAATAAAAGAATAAGCCAGAAATAAAACAGCATATGAGTGGAGATAAAGAAAGCAATCACACCATAAAATCCTGCTTTCTGGGCATACTCAGAGACCAACACAAGCCAGGCATGGTGGTTCACACCTGTAATCCCAGTGGTTCAGGAGGCTGAGGCAGAGGAATGGCAGGTTCAAGGCCTGCCTCAGCAACTTAGCAAGGCCATAATGAACTTAGTGTGATGCTATCTCAAAATAAAATATTTTTTAGAAGTGTCTGGGAATGTGGTTCAATGATTAAGTGCTCCTGGGTTCAATCCCTGGTACAAAAAGAAAAAAAAAAGGCCAATAAAGACCAGACTTTAAGCCATTCCCTCAGTAGGAAACTTAGGGAGACACAGAACACCACTTCAGTTTCTCTTTAACTCCCAGCCTTCAAGGTCCATGGCCACATGCACAGCACCAGCCACCAGCCACTAGCCACCACCAAGGCAATCCTACATGCATGGACCCTGTGGACTCGGTCAGTACCTAATCCCATGCCTGCTCCTCCTGCCCTTCACTTTCAGTCCCAGGATTTATCTAAACCATGAGGCATTAGAGTTTTCTGGGACCTGCTTGGGGCCCATTGTGTTAGAACTCTGATGAAACTAATTCCAGGTATTGGAAACCCCAGAGCAATGTTCTAACTAGGGAAAGGGGTAGACTCTTTTTCAAGGTTTTAGCAAGAGGGAAGTAAGCAAGATTCAGGAACAGGGGAATTGCACTTGCAGATCCATAGCCAATTTGGGGACAAGCTGAATCTTATCAAGAGCGGTGGAAAGGAACAGTTTGGAGTTAAAGTCACATTCAAGAAGAGGTAGACAGAGAAAGCCATGGAGAACAAGGAGGAACAAGCATCCCAGGGGGAAATTTTCAGCTTTGTGGTTCTTGTCCTTCACCGTCACTCACAATGTGCTAGTCCAAGAACAGCAAATGAGACAGATGAACAACTCTGAGCGAGAAAGAAGGAGAGGTGGAGAGCTTGGTGCAAAGACAAAGAGAGGGGGTCCTGTCACCAGGGAGGACAGTGGCATGTGATGAAGGTCAACCAAGAAAAGAAGAAGATGGAAGTTTCCATACCTGCTTCCTCTATCCCCCCACCTGCTTGACCCTGAGTTCTCTGGCCTGGATGGAATCTCACCCTGATTAGTTTGTATTGATCATTAAACTTCAGTGAACCACTGCTAAGAGTTTGGGGAAGCATGACGACTCCTGCTAGCTCTGTTCTCCACTACATTCCTTACTCTGCTTGTGGATCTGTTAGGAAACCCCTGGAAAGCTGCTGTAGCTGAGTTGGAGTCCTCCATCTCTTTAGTCTTGGAACTGGAGCCCCAGTTTCAGTCTGGCCTTTTCTTTCATATACAAACAGAACTCATATATATGGGTTTGTCTCTCTTTGGGAATCTCACTTTAAATTCAATTTATCTCAATTTACTTAAAAACTTGCCTTTTATAAAGTTTCTTAGACATTTTTTTTTTTGCTGGATTTATTGGCAGAGATGTTACAAGTTCCAGAAAAACAAACTCGATAATGGAAATCAACCAAATATGAACTCTAGCCACCAACCTATAAAGTTCGGCAGGCTTTCCACTCCTCTTTGGATATTCTTCATTCTCTGTGGAGTAATTCCCCGTCTCTAATAGACATATGCATGATGTCTCTCAGGGTATTACCCACTTCTAAGAATGAATCATTGCAATGCTCCCCTTCACTTTTCCCCAGAACTAAGATACTACTTTTGGTTATGAGGCCATTCTATATGGAATTTGACAAACTTCAAATAATTTAATGAAGTCATAATCCCACTCTGGGAGAGTAGGACTCCTGAGGAAAAAAAATAAGTCTTGCATTAGTGTTATACACCATGTATATGAGCAGGCATTACTAATATAAGTCATCTTAAATAAGTATGACTTTATTTTCATTCTGTTATTCATGTCTCAGAACTTATTCTCCAGTCTGCATTTCTCTTCTCCTTTGAAAAAAATTAAAATGACTGATCTGCCCTTTGAGAAAATAAGGAGGTATGCTACAAATATAGACAACATTGCCTTGGTGCATAGCTTCAAATTTCCTGAGGGTCCAATTTTTCCTGATAAGATGAAATGAATTTTTGCACTTCCTCCAATCTTTTGTTAACTTTCTGGTTTCTCTCCCTCAATTACACTGTACCCAGTGTGCTAATGTCATGATGGGCATTATGGAGATCATCCTTGAGAATTTATGGTGAAAATACAAACCAATGGGTACACAGCTAATTTAAGAAGAAAATGATTTTAAAACTGTAACCTGCCTGGCTTAAAGACATCCTGTTGAATTGCCTCTGATCTAATTGGACTAAGGAAAGAGAAGGCAAAGGAGTACAGAGAAGAGGGTATTATTCAAGAAGAGCAACAAAGAAATACGTGACACTGGAAATAGCCCTTTCATAATCTTTCCTTTCATAATTTCTTTGTTACTCTATTGTTAAAAAGAGAAAAGAAAATGGCTATAGGAAACCCAAATGAAAGTCATGAATTCCTGGTTTCGAGATAATGGCACCAAATGCTATGGCATTTTGAACTTTATATCAAGAGAATTTCTGAAATTGAGGGACATGATAATGCACTATTGGAAATATGAAAGAAGAAAAAGGAACCTAAATTGAAAGACAGATTAAAATTGTATTAATATTACCAAAAAGGTTTTAATTTGAACAAATATGTCATCAAATTCTTTGTAGTCACAGGGCTGAAACATCTCAGCCACACCGCACGGAGCACAGTGAAGCCTTAGAAAACCCCTGTTTATTCACAAAGAAGGCAAACTAGAGTTCGAATTTTCTTTTTCTGAATCTTTTTGCTCTAATAGTGACTTGAGTTGAATGGATAGTATAGAATATCAGATGTCCTACCACTACTATCTATTGTGAGTTTTAGTATCAGAAATCAAATAGAAATAAAAATTTAAGAATAATTCCATTTGAGTCAAGAAACTGGGATTGCAATCCTGACTTTGTTACTAAGTGTCAGAATATATTGAAAAATTGCTTTTTGAATCCAGCTCTCAGTTCTCTTAAAACTGTGTCCTTAAGGAACCACTTCGTCCACCACCACTCATTTTCTTTGTAATTCTTGCTATATATATATATATATATATATATATATATATATATATATATACTAATAATTACCTTTTGTTAGTCTGTTTAGTGTATTTTGGTTCAAGAAATACAAGAACTTATCTGTTTTGTTAACCTTTGAATCTTCCAGTCTACTCAGCCCAAGCCTTGGCTCAGAATTGGCACGAGATTGAAATGTATGGAAGGGATTAATTATATACACATAATTATTTTTAATAATTAAACATTAATTAATCATTACTTGTAATTCATTATGTATATAATTTATGGTTATAATAAATTCAGGCTGTTGGATTACAATATTTCTAAGATCCCTTTAGGTTGAAAGATCATATAACACTGTGACTAAAATCTGAATGGCAACTAATTAAGTCAATTTTTTATATTTTTCCTTAAAATAATCTTTTATATATAATCATATATATATATATATGTATGTATATATATATATGGCAAGAGGATTGAACCCAAGGGTGCTTTGTCACTAAGCTACATACCCAGATACTCCCCACTACTTTTTATCTTTTCTTTCTTTTTGTTCTCTTCCCTCTCTTCCTCCTCCTCCTCCTCCTCCTCCTCCTCCTCCTTTTCTTCTTCTACTTCATCTTCATCTTCTTGTCTTTTAAGTTGCTAAGCCTAGCCTCCAATTTGTCATCTGCGTCAGTCTTTCATGTCGCTGGGATTACAGGTGTGTGCCACCACACTTACTTGTGTGTGTGTGTATTTTTTAAATGCTCTTTGGTTTTAAAAGATGAATTTGTGAAATTCAATTATGCCTTAAGGCTTATTACCATCTCCACACAGCTCAGGAAGCTACAGCAAAACCACTGTCATCCTCTATTCCTTGTGTATTCTAATGGCATGGAGAACATTTAGGAGAAAATAGTTGAACTTCTTAGCAGGCATCTTGAATGCCAGCCTGTTAAACGAGGCCAAGCATCACACATTTTCAACATCTTAAGATAAAATTTTGGCTTGAAATAATCATTATATGTCCACTCTAAAATTTTGAAAAGACCCTGAATAAATGAAAAGGCAGCATACTTTCCCTGAAGAGGTGACCCCCTAGTAGTGTTTTGGGGGTATCTTCTTGCATTCTTTCCTTATTTACATATTAAGTGAACCATCTACAATTGTCATTATAAGATCACTTTTGTCATACAGAAATGATTGTTTTACGTATCTTAATCTAATATATTACAATGAGTACACTATATGAAATTCTGCAGTTTCCTTTTCACACTGATAGAGCAGTTAGTGTATTATGAAGATTCTTCGGGGTCACCATGTCAGGCAGGCATCACTTCTGATGCTGCCCTACAGTACACTTGGCTTCCAATTGGGTGCACTGATCTTTTTGAACCATCCGTTACATGAGATATTGAAGAATCTTTCCTCGTACTTAATCCTCTACATTGTCAACCAAGTCGTTGCTGACTGGTTTTGGTCATTTAAAAGTAGGCCGCTGCTTCAGGAAAGATTGCTCTGTTTTCAAGAAATGCTGCACTAACTCACCACACCAGTACAAGCTTTATGCATAAATGTATAAAATAATGTCAAATGGTATGTGTGTCTGAAGACAAGTCAGGGTGAAGGCAAAGGTGGGTGCTGTGTAGAATCCTCTGGGAAGGCCTCTTTCTGATCAGATTTGATATTTAGAGCCATCAAGGAACAAGGTCAGCGTATTTGAAGTAAGCAAGAAAGATGGTTGAAAATGACTTCCGAGGACCAATGAGAACACAGATCATGTTGCATATATTATATGCATCTGTTCTTTTATTTCACTCTGCTATATTTTTTATTTGAACTCTTCAAAATCCTGTGACCCTCACCAAATTAATAATATGAAAAATGAATATGTAAATGAATGTTCTGTATATATATATATGTCAGATATTAGTTGCTCAGCAAGTGTTTGCCAAAGAAAGAAATGAATATATTTCAGAAAATACCATCTAGCAAGTGATAGAAATGAATGAGCGGTGCCCTGTGGTGTTACACCTGTAATTCCAGTCTATAATCCAGAGTCTGAGGCAGGAGGATCTTGAGTTCAAAGTCAGACTCAGCAACCACAACACACTAAGCCACTCAGACCCTGTCTCTAAATAAAATATAAAATAAGGTTGGGGATGTGGCTCAGTGTTTGAGCATCCCTGAGTTCAATCCCCTGTACCCAGAAGAAATGAATAATATATTTTGTCTGCTCTTACAAAGATGAAAATAAGGTCTTTCTTTACATGTATGTGTTATATATATATATATATTATATATATATATTTACACACAGACACACATACATTAGTTTTCCATGTTACTGTAAAAACTGGGAATGTAGGTCAAATGAACATAAATAAAAATATGAAGCTCTTTAGTTGGAGGGATGATTAATGAACAGATTTTTAATGATTTTACACACATACACATGTATATATATTAGCAAGTGTGATAGGTAAGACATATATTTGCATCAGTGTATTTGAGTGAGAAATTATTTATGGGTAATTGAAAAAATGCTAGATTGACAATACTTTTGAAATGAACAATACAAAAAATGGATTATCAAACTCATAAAAGATGAGAAAATAGATTCTAATAGTGAATAAAGTTACCTATTTGAACCAAATAAAGATGTGCCACTTAACCTTACATCACCAATTCAGCATTCCTTGATTTGAAGGTTAATCAAAAATTGAAAATCTACTCCCTTACATTTTCATTTTTAGTGTATCTGTTAAAAATGGGAATATAGGTCAAATGAACATAAATTAGGGATAATGAAGCTCTTTAATTTGAGGGGTAATTAATTAACAGATTCCTAATGATCTTTTATTTAGAAATTGCCTTGGGAATGAGTGCAATCTGCTAAAAGAATAACATAATATCAAGGTACACAAGTCAATAAATCAAATTTCCCTCAAGAATGGAATACGCGTCATTGAACTATTGAGAATTTCAGGCAAGAGAGAATTTCTATTCTCCAGAGAAAATTATTTGTGTTTAGATTGCTTTTTAAATGGGATCTGTGACTGCCTTTGAATTCCATGTTTGGGGCTCCCAGCAGAATTTCCTTCACCAACATCACAGCTGTTAGGAAATCTGCTGTGCTGAAGTTAGTGGTCTGTGTGCGCGCCTGCTTCCTCGGCTCCAGCCGTTCCTGAATATGAAACTGCATATTGGGTGGACAATAAGTAGGCCTCCATCCCTCCCACTAGGCCTCTGATTCTTAACTTGTAAATTACAGGGATCACAAGAGATATTCGAGCTACTCTTAAATACATCAGATTGAATCATTTCCTAAATTGAGAATGAATTAATGTCACTAACAGTATTTTTTCAATGTTTAATATATTGACAGTACCGATATTTTGCTAAAATGAAACAACATCAAAACGTAAATAATTAAGTAAATCATTTGTCCAAATCATATATTAAAAGTGTTGCATTCAAAGTGGATTGAAGACTTAGGCACTAGAAGAGAGACCCTGTAACTATGAGAAGAAAAAGTCAACCCAGTTCTTTACCATGTTGGCCTAGGATCTGACTTCTTTAATGAGACACCTAAAGTGCAAGAAGTTAAATCAAGAATCAATAAATGGGGTGGATTAAAACTAAAAAGCTGCTCAGCAAATGAAACAATAATAATGTGAAGAGAGAGCCTAGAGAGTGGGAGAAAATCTTTACCACATGCACTTCAGATAGAGCACTAATCTCTAGGACATATAAAGAACTCAAAAAACTTAACACCAAAAAAAACAATCCCATTTGTAACTGGGCTAAGGAACTGAAAAGGTACTTCACAGAAGATGTACGATCAATCAATACATATATGAAAAGATGTTCAACATCTTTAGCAATTGGAGAAATGCAAATAAAAACTACTCTAAGATTTCATCTCACTCCAAACAGAATG
The DNA here is from genome assembly GCA_020662805.1 of Glaucomys volans. Classification (NCBI taxonomy): domain Eukaryota; kingdom Metazoa; phylum Chordata; class Mammalia; order Rodentia; family Sciuridae; genus Glaucomys; species Glaucomys volans. The sequence goes on from JAJEJO010001967.1 coordinate 183,971, forward strand.
GCAATTATCAAGAATACAAGCAACAATAAATGTTGGTGAGGATGTGGGAAAAAGGTACACTCATACATTGCTGGTGGGATTGCAAATTGAAAAACTTTTATGGAAAGCAGTGTGGAGATTCCTCAGAAATCTTGGAATGGAACCACCATTTGACCCAGCTATCCCACTCCTTGATTTATACCCAAAGAACTTAAAATCAGCATACTACAGTGATGCAACCTCATCAATGTTTAAAGAAGCTCAATTCACAGTAGCTAAACTATGGAACCAAACCTAGGTGTCCTTCAACAGATGAATGGATAAAGATAATGTGATTAGATAGCTAGATGATAGATAGATAGATAGATAGATAGATAGATAGATAGATAGATAACAGATGATGGAGTATTACTCAGCTTTAAAGAATTATGAAATTATGGCATTTGCTGGTAAATGGATGGAGTTGGATGATATCATGGTAAATGAAATAAGTCAAACCCCAAAAATCAAAGGCCAAATGTTTTCTCTGATATGTGGATGCTAATTCCCAATAAGTGGGTGGGATGGCACTAGGGAAGAGGAGTTACTCCAGATTAGGTAGAGGGTAGTGAAGGGAGGGGACAGGGTATGGGGGTAGGAAAGATAGTAGAGTGAAACAGATATTATTACCTCATGTATATGAATGACTGCATGACTGACGTGATCGTACAGTATGTACATCAGAAAAATGAGAAATTGTACTCCATTAATGTATGATTTCTCAAAATGCACAAATATATAACTAATTAGGACAAATAAATTTTTTAAAAATGTTCCATAACATTATATTGCAACTGCACACGTTTTTCAATTCAGTCCACCATGTGTACAAACTGTGAAAACAAGAACTGCATCTTCATTTCTGGACACTGTAAAACAACGAATTCCGAATAGTTGCCAAAGTTTTTAAAATCTTCTATCATTGAACTTGCTGTAAACAAATCTAAGGTAAGGGATATGGAGAAGCTTTGGTTTATGCAAACATTTCATATGTTCATGTTTATGTAAAGGAAAATGTACAATAAAGTCAGTGTTCTTTGTAACATTGCATAACCAACAAATTTAAATATTCCTCTCAGTTATCTTTCTTCAAAAAATACACAAAGAGTCAGATGTGGAGGCACATGCCTATAATCCCAGCAGCTCCAGAGGCTGAAGTTGGTTACTAGTTCAAACCCAACCTCAGCAACTTAGTAAGGTCCTAAGCAATTTAGCAAGACCCTTTCTCAAAACAAACAAACAAACAAAAAACATATATATATATATATGTATATATATATACATACATATATATATATATGGCTGGGAATGTGGGTCAGTGGTTAGGTGCCCCTTGGTTCAATTCTTGGTAACATGGACACACACACAAACACACACACAAAAGGGTTGGGGGGCTGGAGAGGAATAAACTCTGGGTTCAATACCCAGTACCAAAAAAAAAAAATTACAAAAAGATTCTGCCCTGTCTCCCTGATATTTATCAAAGTTAGAAAGCTCCAATGTCTTAACGGCTTCTGAAGGTCTGTGAAACCCATATCCAGCAGAATCTTTTTTAAAGCCTGCATCCTATGCTCAGGAAGATGCCAGAAGAGAAAGGCTGATTACACACTGTTATGCCAAATTTCTACCTCTCCTTTAAACAAGATGAGATGAAATCTTAGGTAAGGCCACATAAATAGGAAATAGAAATGGTGATGAATTTAAATCTCTTGTATCTTTTCCCTCTTCCTAGTCAATTATCAGTATAGAATGGCTATTTTTTTCTGATAAGATTATCTGATGAGATAATACATTTAAACTACTCTATTTTCCCTCCTAATTCACCAACACTTAGGAATGATATGTTAATTTGAAAAACCAATTCACTTATATCCCTTCTATTTTCTGAGATCCCAAGTTTTTTTTTTTTTAATTTAATTTTTGATCCATTGAACACAAATGGAGTACAGCTATTGTTTTTCTGGTTGTACACAAAGTAGAGTCACCCCAACTGTGCATTCATACATGTACACAGGGAAATGATGTCTTTCACACATTCTGTTATTATTCTTACTCCCCAACCCCAACTCCACCCCTCCCTTCCCTCTATGCTATCTATCCTTCCTCCATTATTGACACTCTTCCACCCGGCATTATGCATCATCATTCACTTATCAGAGAGACCACTCGGCCTTTGGATTTTGGGGATTGGCTAATCTCACTTAGCATGACAGCCTACAACATCATCCATTTACCTGCAAATGCCATAATTTTATTCTTCTTTATAGCTGAGTAATACTCCATTGTGTATATATACCACAGTTTCTTTAGCCATTCATCTATTGAAGGGCATCTAGGTTGATTCAACAATCTACCTATTGTCAATTGAGCAACTATGAACATTGATGTGGCTGCTTCACTGTAGTAATCTGATTTTAAGTACTTTGGGTATAGGCCAAGGAGTGGGAAAGCTGGGTCAAATGGTGGATCCATTCCAAGTTTTCTAAGGAATCCCCACACTGCTTTCCAGAGTGGCTGCACCAACTTGCACTCCCACCAGCAATGTATGAGAGTACCCTTTTCCCCACATCCTCACCAACACCTGTTGTTGCCTATATTCTTAATAATAGACATTCTAATTGGGGTAAGATGAAATCTTAAGGGGGTTTTGATTTGCATTTCTCTTATAACGAGGGATGTTGAACATTTTTTCATAAATCTGTTGATTGCTTGTAGATCTTCCTCTGTAAAGTGTCTGCTCATTTCCTTGGCCCATTTATTGGTTGGTTATTAGTATTCTTGGTGTAAAGATTTTTGAGTACTTTGTAGATTCTGGAGATTAGTGCTCTATCTGAAGTGTGTGTAGCAAAGATTTTCTCCCACTCTGAAGGCTCTCTCTTCACACGGCTGATTGTTTCCTTTGGTGAGAAAAAGCTTATTAGTTTGACTCTATCTCAATCTTTGATTCCTGCTTTTATTTCTTGCGCTTTGGGAGTCATGTTAAGGAAATCTGGTCCTAGGCCAATGTGATGAAGATTTGGACCTATTTTCTCTTCTATTGGGTGCAGGGTCTATGGTCTAATTCCTAGGTCCTTGATCCATTTTGAGTTGAGTGTTGTAGAGGGTGAGAGATATAGGTTTATTTTCATTTTGCTGCATATGGATTTCCAATTTTCCCAGCACCATTTGTTGAAGAGGCTGTCTTTTCTCCACTGTATGTTTTTGGCTCCTTTGTCTACTATGAGATAACTGTACTTCTGTGGGTTTGTCTCTGTGTCCTCTATTCTGTACCATTGATCTACATGTCTACTTTGGTGCCAATACCATGCTGTTTTTGTTACCATTGCTCTGTAGTATAATTGAAGGTCTGGTATCGTGATACCTCCTGCTTAACTCTTCTTGCTAAGGATTGCTTTAGTTATTCTGGGTCTCTTATTCCTCAAATGAATTTCATGATTGCTTGCTCTATTTCTATGAGGTCCATTTTGGGGATTTTAATTGGAATTGCATTGAATTTGTATAGCACTTTTGGAAGTATGGCCATTTTGACAATATTAATTCTGCCTAACAAAGAATATGGGAGATCTTTCCATCTTCTCAGATCTCTTTAACTTCTTTCTTTAGTGTTCTGTAGTTCTCATTGTAGAGGTCTTTCTCTTCTTTTGTTCGATTGATTCCCAAGTATTTTATTTTTCTTTGAGGTTATTGTGAATGTGGTAGTTTTCCTAATTTCTCTCTCAGAGGATGCATCACTTACGAATAAAAATGCATTAGATTTATAAGCATTAATTTTATATCATGCTATTTACTGAATTCATTTATGAGTTCCAGAAGTTTTCTGGTGGAATTCTTAGGGTCCTCTAAGTAGAGAACCATGTCATCAGCAAATAGGGATAGTTTGAGCTCTTCTTGTCCTATTTGTATTCCTCTAATTTCTTTAGTCTGTCTAATTGCTCTGGCTAGAGTTTCAAGAACAATGTTGAATAGTAGTGGCGAAAGAGGGCATCCCTGCCTTGTTCCAGTTCTCAGGGGGAATGCTTTCAATTTTTCTCCATTTAGAATGATGTTAGCTGTGGGCTTGGCATAAATGGCCTTTACAATGTTAAGGAATGTCCCCACTGTCCCTATTTTTCCTAGTGTTTTGAGCATGAATGGGTGTTGTATTTTATCAAATGCTTTCTCTGCATCTATTGAAATAATCATGTGGTTCTTGACTTTAAGTCTGTTGATGTGGTGAATTACATTGATTGATTTCTGGATGTTGAACCAACCTTGCATCCCCGGGATGAAACCCACTTGATCATGGTGCACTATCTTTTTAATATGCTTTTGGATGTGATTCACTAAAATTTTGTTAAGAATTTTTGCATCTATGTTCATTAGGGATATTGGTCTGAAATTTTCTTTCCTCAATCTGTCCTTCTCTGGTTTTGGTATCAGGATGTTAATAGCTTCATAGAATGAGTTTGGAAGGGTTCCCTCATCCTCTATTTCGTGAAATACTTTGAGGAGTATTGGAATGAGCTCTTCTTTGAAGGTCTTGTAGAACTCGGCTGTGAATCCATCTGGTCCTGGACTTTTCTTTGTTGGTAGGCTTTTGATGACTTCCTCTATTTCATTGCTTGAAATTGATCTATTTAAGTTGTGTATGTCCTCCAGATTCAGTTTGGGTGGCTCATATGCCTCTAGGAACCTGTTGATGTCTTCCAGGTTTTCTATTTTGTTGGAGTATAAATTTTCAAAGTAGCTTCTTATTATGTTTTGTATTTCAGTTGTGTCTGTTGTAATATTTCCATTTCCATCACGGATTTTAGTAATTTGGAGTTTCTCTCTCCTTCTCTTTGTTAGCGTGGCTAAGGGTTTGTCAATTTTGTTTATTTTTTCAAAGAACCAACTTTTTGTTTTGTCAATTTTTTGAATTGTTTCTTTTGTTTCAATTTCGTTGATTTCAGCTCTGATTTTGATTATTTCCTGTCTTCTACTACTTTTGGTGATGATCTGTTCCTCTTTTTCTAGGGCTTTGAGCTGTAATGTGAGGTCATTGATTTGTTGACTTTTCATTCTTTTATTAAATGTACTCGATGCAATGAATTTTCCTCTTAGCACTTCTTTCATAGTATTCCAGAGATTTTGATATGTTGTATCTTTGTTCTTGTTGACCTCTAAGAATCTTTTAATTTCCCCCCTAATGTCTTCTGCTATCCATGCATCATTCAATAGCATATTATTTAATCTCCAGGTCTTGGAGTAGTTTCTGTTTTTAACTTTATCATTTATACCTAATTTCATTCCATTATGATCTGATAGTATACAAGGTAGTATCTCTATGTTTTTGTATTTGCTAAGAGTAGCTTTGTGGCATAACATATGGTCTATTTTAGAGAAGTAGCCATGAGCTGCTGAGATGGAAGTGTATTCACTTTTTGATGGATGGAATATTCTATATATGTCTGTTATAGCAATTGTGTCATTGAGTCCTATGGTTTATTTGTTTAATTTTTGCTTGGAAGATCTGCCCAAGGGTGAGAGAGGAGTGTTAAAGTCCCCCAGTATTATTGTGTTTTGGTCCATTTGGTTCCTGAAATTGAGAACAATCTGATTGACATACATGGATGCATCATTGTTTGTTGCATAAATGTTTATGATTGTTATGTCTTGCTGATTTATGCTTCCTTTAAGCAGTATGAAATGTCCTTCTTTATCCCTTCTGACTAACTTTGGCTTGAAGTCTGCTTTATCTGAAATGAGGATGGAAAACCCTGCTTTTTTACTCAGTTCAAGTGCATGGTATGTTTTTTCCCAACCCTTCACCTTTAGTCTGTGGGCATGTTTTTCTATGAGGTGAGTTTCTTGAAGGCAGCATATTGTTGGGTCTTTCTTTTTAATCCAATCTGCCAGTCTATGTCTTTTGATTGATGAGTTTAGGCCATTTACATTCAGGGTTATTATTGAGATATGACTTGTATTTCCTGCCATTTTAGCTTTTTTGGGGTTTTTAGCTTAACTTTGTTTCTCCTTTGATTGACTCTTTCTTTAGGGTAATTCCTCCCCATCTTGACTGAGATTGTTGTTTTTCGTTTCTTCCTCTTTGAATATTTTGTTGAGAATGTTCTGTAGGGCAGGCTTTCTCTTTGTGAATTCTTAAGCTTTTGTTTATCATGGAAGGATTTTATTTTGTCATCAAATCTGAAGGTAAGTTTTGCTGGATATAAGATTCTTGGTTGGCATCCGTTTTCTTTCAGAGCTTGAAATATGTTGTTCCAGATCCTTCTTGCTTTTAGGGTCTGGGCTGAGAAATCTGCTGATATCCTTACTGGTTTACCCCTGTAGGAAATCTGATGCTTTTCTTTCACAGCCTTTAAAATTCTATCTTTGTTTTGTTTGTTAGGTGTTTTCAATACAATGTGCCTTGGTGTGGATCTGTTGAAATTCTGTGTTTTTGGTGTCCTGTAGGTCTCTTGTAATTGGTTTTCCATCTCAATCATCATATTTGGGAAATTTTCTGATATTACTTCATTGAGCAGATTATTCATACCCTTGGTTTGTATCTCTGTGCCTTCCTCAACGCCAATAACTCTTAAATTTGGTCTTTTCATGATTTCCCATATTTCTTGGAGGTTTCATTCATGATTCCTGACCATCTTCTCTGTTTGGTTGACTTTGTTTTCAAGATTAAATATTTTGTCTTCATTGTCTGAGGTTCTGTCTTCCAGGTGATCTATTCTGTTAATTATGCTTTCTATTGAGTTTTTAACTTGGTTTATTATTTCCTTCATTTCCTTGTATTCTTCAAGGATTTCTGTTTGTTTGTTTTTTTTCAGAACGTCTATCTCTTTATTGAAATGATTTTTTGCTTTCTGCAATTGCTCTATGAGCTGATTATTCATAGCCTTAATTTGCTCTCTCATCACACCTTTCTCTTCTTTGATCATTTTAAGTGTGAACATTCTGAACTCCCTTTCTGTCATTCCTTCTACCATGCTGTCTTTGGGTTCTCTTGATATATCATCTAGGTTTGTTTGGGATACTTTCTTCCCGTGTTTTCTCATGTTGCCCGTGTATCTTCCCTTCTCATAGTGCAAATCAGAGGGATTGCAATTTCCCTGTAAAGAAAGTGTCCCTGCAGATTTCTAGTAATTCACCCGATGTTTGAGAGGTGCTTGATCAATCGGTGACCCAGGAAAGGTGCTGTCCCACTACCTCCAGGTTGGGAATGATCAATGCTTCTGGGCAGAGGCAGCCTGGTGTTGATAGACAATCAGATACAGCAAGGTGCTAGACCCCGGGGCCAGGGTGTGGACCTGGGCACTAGACCAAGTTGGGGTGGGGTCACAGAACTGTGCCTAGTGATGGGGACACTGGGCTTGAGAGCCCAGGCAGGCCTGAACTCCTCGCTGGGGGCTCAGGTGGTGGCAGGTGGTTGCTCTCTCCTGAGGACACTGTAAAATGGCGCCAAAGGCCCTAAGCTCCCCGCTGGAGCTGGTGACTCCAGCCGCTCCAGGCCAGATCTCTCCAGGAGCCGCGCACAGTGGTGCTGGAAGACCGGATCTCAGCTCTGAGGATTCAGGCAGCCGCAGATGTTCGCTCTCTGCCAGGGAAGCTGTGAAATGGCACTGAAGGGCCTAAACTCCCTGCTGGAACTGGCTACTCCGATTCCAAGTTTCACCATCTCACTTTTATGCTCTTTTATTAGTTACAACTAAAATAAGGTAGAATGCATAAAAAACAGAAAATTCATATCAAATAAAATGTGTCTCTCCCAAAATTAAGACAATTGGGTAATTGTGTAAAGTCCAACACTTTCTCAAGTTTTCTGACAGTTACTCCTTTTAGTGTTTGGAATTAATCCATAAAGTAGTCAGCAGATCACATTTCAATGCTAAAGTGATTTTTTTGTTGGTTATATGACAAGTCAAAAATATTTGGAGGCTTAATAGTTGTTTATCAAAATGCATGTTAAGAAATTATTGAGTATAGGTATTAGTTCTCTATCACTATAACAAAATAGTTGAGATAAAAAACTTAAAAGAGAAAAGGTTTGCTTTGTCTCACAGTTTTGGAGCTTTTAGTCCGAGATTGGGTAGACAGATTGCTTTGGGCTTCATCTGAGTACATTGAATGGCAATGATAAGAAGAGTATACTAGAACAAAATCATTTATCTCACAGGCGAAGAAGAAGAAGGAAACTCCCTTTGAGGGCTTGCCTCAGTGACCTAAGGTCCCCCCTAGGCCCCTCCTGAGGGTATCACCATCTCCAATAATGCCACACTGTAGTCCAAGCCCTTAACACACAGGCCTTTGCAGGACACATATCAAACTTAGAAATGTACTACATGTTTAGTTACACATTCTTATTCTCTTTTAGTGCTGACCTAAAAATTAGAATATTTATTCTCAATTTGTTAAATCTTGAATATATTCTAGTTATCTATCATTGCATAGAAAACTATCCCAAACTTAGTCGCTTAAAGTAACAACATTATTTGACAACAACATTTGGTGGAAATACTCATTGACTCTGCTTCTCCCACTAAAGCTCATTAACGCAGCATTGCTCAGCGGGTGCCTGGAGAGTGGTAGAAGTTTTCCAATGTCCCCACTCCATGTCTGAAGCCTGTGTCTGCTTGGGAGCCTCCGTTCCCCTCTATCTGGCTTAGCTGGATTTCTTCATAATGTGATGATCTCAGAATCCCAGAGGGGTGGAAGGGAAACAGCCTTTCAGGGGTAGGGATCTGAAACCACACAGCGTTGTCTCCACCACATTCTGTGGACCAAACCAAGTCCCAAAGCCAGCACACATCAAAGAAGGTGGAGAAGCAGGCACTATATCCCAATGAGCAGAATGTTAAAAGTCAGGTCCCACAGGACTTTGGACAAGCAGAATTCATTGTGGAGAATTATGAATATCTACTATCATCAGTCTCCGTTCCCAGTGCAAAATGAACAACCTCTCTGCAGACCTGCATAGTTCCAGTCAAAGCCAGCGTCCCTTTTAGGCTCATGCTGTGGATTTCATTATTTAACTCAGCTCCGGATGCAGATGACGTCTGCCGATCATAGTTTCTAAGTGCATCCCCTTAGGTATTCTTCATGTTGGTCCAGTGAACTCAAACTAAAAATTACCTGAGCCCCCCACACAAAATATAATGGTGAGACAGGGACAGGAGATTGCAAAAGATTCTCCTGCAAAATATAGTGGGGAGGGGCCAGGAAACACACCTGTCCCTGACGCCTGGCAATCCTCAGGATCTTGCCAGGCATCAGCCCATCAGGTGTGCCTGGCTCCGCTCCGTAGGTGCAGCTCTGTAAGTTTTTATTCTTTGAGGCTCTTGGATCTTCTGCCTGGGCTCTCAACTCTGATGCCTGTGTTATCTTTCCTTTTTCTTAAGAAACGTCCTTGCTCGCATGATTCAATCTCTTTCCTTTCTTTAGAAGTACAGGCCTGGAGTCTGAACTATCTCAACCCTTTTCATTCTAAGATGGTATAATTCTCCTAAAAAAATGATTTAAGTTTAGAATCCACACTTAAACAAAAGCCTCACACACAATGCCTCTGGAGTCAGACCATGTTCTAGTTTGATAACTATGGTCTGGTACTAGAGAATAATGCTGTTAAAATTCTCACACTTGCCTTTGTGTAACTGTGAGGTTCTTTTATTTACTGTCTTCAATTACTCTGTGACATAGTCTTGATCTTGATTCAGAGCCCAATTGTTCTAAAGATTCTAAAGAATGTGTTTCTTTCCAAAGAGATTATCCTGTACCCTCTATGTCTCCTCTAAGCTTTACTAAGTAAGGGACCAGCACCTTCTTTAATTCATTTCTCTTTTGTAATGTCATAATTTACATCTGAAATAAGCAAACTGATACTTCAGATAGTCTGGCTGTAAATCTCCTTCGCCAGATGCAACAGTGCATCAGGGCATCTCGTGTCTGCCAAGTCACTGCCGGGGGAGACTGGCTAATGTTCCTGTCATCACATGACACAGACCTCCAATTCCCCAGTTTCTATTATGGCTCAGAGTTTGACGTCACTACTTCTTCCAGCCTCAACCTACTCACGACTCAAACCAAAGCAAAAGGCTTTGCATTATTCTATCAGAAGTCATTCCCGAAGTCATTATATTTCACTTACTTATAACAGATCACCCCAAACTTAGTGACTTTACACAACAACAAACTCTTTTTAAAACTCATCCTGAAACAGCAGTTTTATGCAGCATGGGATTCTCACTGGAGTATCTTAGTTCTCCTCGGCTCCATTCACTGGACACAGGTGGTGCTTAAATATCCACCAGATTCCCACAAATGAAGACCGAGACGCTGTGCTCAGCCTCAGCTTCAAACTTCCTCCAGATGTTCTTTTGGTGTTCATCTATTTAGATTTAAAAGTAAAACACAGGGTTGTCCTACAGTTTTCAGCAGGTGATTCTCAAATACTCTAGCATTTAAGAAATTTATGAACTACTATCACCCACAACTTGAGCATCACCAGGCTGTTTGCTGTTTCTGCCCCTCCTTATTTACAGAAAGTGCACCTTAGGCATCAGGAGCCACTCTGAAAATCATTCCCTCACTTACTGCCTGCTCTGCTATTTGGTGGATTTGTTTTTACTGAAGCACTTTAGAAAAATGTTCTTGAAGAACAATAATTTACTCCTCTCAAAACCATCTTCTGTAAAGAACTAGTTGACCCACTTTCTGCTGCAGAGATACTCGACCTCTGAGTTAAGTAACAGAGATCGGAGGGTTTCAAAGCATGTTCTTTATGTTTGTATGGTTTTCAAACAAATCGAATATGTGTGAAGTTTCCTGATGGGAGAGGAAATCACTGGAATGACTTCTCAGGTTGAGTCTTGTCTTAGCTGATCATCTGTATTCTGTAGGCCAGAAATCATCTAAAGTGCACATGTATCTTCACATCTCCTTACCAAACAGAGCAGCAGCTCTAAACTGAACAGGGGAGGTTGCCTCCAGTTCCCATCACCACCATCACTGACCAGTTCTGCTAACAGATGGATGCAGCCCCACATGTTGGTAGCTCAGGGCGTAGAAGCTGTGTTCTAAACTACTACTGTCTGAAGTGACTAATAAATATTCCTAAATCAATAATGTGTCACAGATACAGTACTAATTATTTTAACAAATATTTCAACTAATATTTCTACAAATACCTCCCTAAATGGAGTGTACATAATATATTCTTTTTTTGTATATTTAATTTTTGATTCATTGAACACAAATGGAGTACAGCTATTGCTTCTCTGGTTGTACACAAAGCAGAGTCACACCATCTGTGCATTCATACATGTACACAGGGCAATGATGTCTGTCACATTCTGTTATTATTACCCCCCCACCCTGATCTCACCTCTCCCTTCCCTCTATGCAATCTATCCTTCCTCCATTCTTGCCGCCCTTCCACCCCACATTATGCATCATCATTCACTTATCAGAGAGGCCATTCGGCCTTTGGATTTTTGGGATTGGCTGATCTCACTTAGCATAACAGTCTCCAACATCATCCATTTACCTACAAATGCCATAATTTTATTCTTCTTTATGGCTGGATAATATTCCATTATGTATATATACCACAGTTTCTTTATCCATTCATCTATTGAAGGGCATCTAGGTTGGTTCCACAATCTAGCTATTGTGAATTGAGCAGCTATGAACATTGATGTGGCTGCATCACTGTTATACCAGAGACCCTGCTCCTAATAGAAGAGAAAATAGGTCCGAATCTTCATCATAATATATTCTTAAAAATACTTACAACAAGAAAATGTTTATCAATGAACAATATTTATTAAGTATTCATACACACAAAAAAAGATGTCAGATGTTCTATGGATTTAAGCCACTAATGTGTTTTTTAATACCTGACAGATAAAGAGTTTAACCAGATTTTTGGTGGTTTCTCTGTTCAGTTGGAATATTGTGTACATTACTTCTATGTTATATCAATACACTGTTTCACAATAAATGTTATGTTTTTACAGAATTTCAGTTAGTGGTGAGAGACTATAGTTATTCATTTTTCTCATAGAAATACAAAACTTACTTGCATGAATTTGAAGTACTTAACTTTATTACATATGTTGGATAACTTTATGCCTAAATCCTATTCCTAACATTCCATGTTCAAAATCATAAGCCACACATGCTCCACAGGATATTATGTATATAATCAACTGATCAAAATCAATCTCATGGTAACTTATAAATCTGGAAAATTATAAATGATTTCAAAATAGAACCTTATTTTAAATTTCCTTTATTTCATATTTTGTCTACATTTATTTATTCACTAAATATTTTTAATTTCTATTAGAAATATTTACAATATACTCTCCTTGCCACGAAACAGTCTCCATTTAAAGATACTGAATGCATTAAAAATGCTAAACTTTAAAAATACATCTGAAAGAATCTATAAACACAAGTTCAACTAAAAAAACACTAAAGATAAAATATAATTAAAATAGGTTGATGAAATGAGAAAAAGATTAATATACTTAAAATAGTGATTGATATACATAGTAAGAGCTCAATACAGTTTATTAAAACTGGAAGAAGTGTGTGAAGGCCAGGTGATTAAGGAAAAATACACTTTACTGCTTGGTTGAGATTGCAGATATTACAGGTTCAAAAACTGAATGAGGATTAACAATAAATAAACAAAAAAATAAATAACAAATGTGAAGCAAAATCAAGAGATAGTGATCATTCTTGGTGGCATCGTCAGATGAACATTGTGTGATTGGGGATCAGCACCTCAAAACACAAGTCTTTGGAGACATTCCAGATCCAAATCTAACAGGAACTGTGTGTGGAAGAGCAGGTTAGGGATCCTTACTAACGCATGGAAAAAACCTGTACTTTCAGCTTAGAGAATAGACCCAAATTACTGCTGAAATAAATGCATATCCAAAGACATAAACCTGAGTTTAAAAAAAAAAAAAAAAAAAAATGATTCTTTGCTTTGCTTATGCTTCTTATGAGTTAGATTTTGTCTCCCCAAGTTTCAAGTGTCTTAATCCCCAGTTCCTCAAAATGCGACCTAATTTGGAAGTAAGTGATCACGGAGTTAAAGTACCGATGAGGCCAACATGGAGGAAGATCAGGTTCACTTCAACACATGGTGCTCCTGTGAAGAGAGTCAAGGTGGACTTGGAGACATGAGGGAGGGGGACACCATGTGAAGAGAGAGGCAGAATCGAGGAGCCGAGACAGACCAAGGAGCAGAGGTGAACCCCCAGAAGCCAGGGAGGGGCAAGGAGCAGGTCCTCCCTCACAGCCCCCAGACGCAGCAGCCCTGCCAACACCGCGACCTTAGACTTCATCCTATGGAACGCGAGGTGACGCACTTCTGTTGTTTCAGTTCCCCAGTTTGTGCTACTTGGCTACAGAAGCCTTAGCAAACTAATGAATTCAATGTTCCAAAAACAAGCAGCCGCCTTTCAGTTCCCCTCCCACCAAGGATTCACCAGGGAGCCCTGTGTAGGGAGCCCCGCTGACTCCCGCCCTAGAAAGTTACAACTTGGAGTGGACAGACCACGGTCCCGCATCTCATTCCTCTCCCGATTGACTGCAAGCTTCGGTTACTGTTATCCTTTCACTGCCTGATTTATGTTCCTACGATGAAACCCATAACTCGTCTTTTTAGTTCGCAGATCGCAAGGGACTGTATTATGACCTGATATCCATCATCCAGAATTCTTGGAGATTTTGCTACATGGGATGATTTTATGGGACTTTGAATTCTATCCCTGGAGGAAGGACGAGTGTGTTCTGTACAGAAGGAAACTGTGAACCCAATTTTGGGCAAGAAAATGGAGTTTTCAGATGCTGCTTCTAATATTCGTATTTCTTTATTCCTCCTAGGCACCACAAGATTATATCTGTCAGATTTTCTTGCAACCACGTACAGCCTTGACACTGAGTTAGACAGGTGAAGGGTCACAGAAGTGGTCCAGGACTTGGCCCCTGCAAGCCACCCTTACCTGGCGCCTCTTGTCTTCTCCATCACCCACTTGAGTGGGGAGGAGTCCAAGGACTTGCATGATTCATTGTTCTGGATTTCCACAGCAAACCAGGACAGTTGTTGACCCTACTGAGGACACTGAGGGATGACAAAGTAGGATGACTGGCAGAGGCTCTGAATAATTACAAAAAAAAGTCCTTTGTACCTACTCATATTGGACATTGACTTGATGATAAAATGAACTTCCATTACATGAAAACCTGAAATCAGGGAATTATTTTTAACAGATTTTATTCCTCTAATATGTTTTGTATTTACTTTTTCCTATACTCATGTTTCTTTTTTCTACCTGTCTCCCTCCTCTCCTTTCTATTTTCTGTCTCCACTAGCATTAATATTCCGTTCTGCTACACTAATATTTTATATTATTTGTAATTAATTTAAGCTTATTGTGAAAGTTGAAAACTACACAGACTGAGTGCATTGGAGGAGATTAAAATGGAGAAATTCTATTTTGAGTATGCAGGAAGAAATTTAATAGAAGGAATTCAAGTGCCTACACATCGCTGGAAAAGGGGAAGGAGAAAGTGAAGGAGCAAGTGGGATGACTCAGAATCTGTTCTCTGTGGGCACCGTCACCCCTTCACACTCTGGTGGAGCCAGGCAGGTCCATGCAGAAGCTAGGGCAGCTAATGATGAAGAGTGATGGTTAAGAGTGGGTACCCAAAGCTGTGGCCCAAACTCCAGGGAGGAAGATCAAGGGACTGCTCCTGCTAACACTCTGAAAACCAAGGAGTAGACAAGGAAGAAACAGAATGTGAAAAATAAACCACTATCTTGCTATCCCTGTTATGGTAATTCTAGTTGCAAAAATTAAACTTCTGCTATCTCTGAGTTCAGCACAATATAGCTTAGCACCAGCTTGCTCTCTTGTTCCCGTAAAGTGGATAGCACTGTTCAAATTGGTCACTTAATAGCTCAGTGGTAGCACGTTGCCTTGCACCTGTGAAGCACTGGAATTGATCCTCAGCACCACATAAAAAGTAAATCAAAAATAAAGGCATTGTGTCCATCTACAACTGAAAAAAATATTTTTTAAAAATTGTCACTTAGGAATTACGCCTCCCTTGATCTTGTGTCTGTATCATCTACACCATGTTCCTGGGGATGTTGAAGACACATCTAATGCTATTTTTCTTTGATATATATATATATATATATATATATATATTTCGATATATAAACATTTTTGATATTTTCTTGAATGTTGAGACTATAAATTAATTGCAAATTTATAACTTAGGTCTCAATCCTTTTGTTTTACCTTTATTATGTTGGGAATTTAGTTGTCTTAATTTGTACACATAGGTCATTATTCAGCCTTGGAACTCATCTCACATATTATCTCTACAGTTATTATATAGCTGTAGAAAGCACAGAAAAAAAGGGACATGGAAATACTCATGGGTGATTAAAGGCTAAAGAACACCAAAGCCACCACTCTGGTCCCATCTCTTCTGTGCTCTGACCTTCCAAAGTAAGGTCAGAAATTTTGACGAGCAGGCTGGGTGAGGAGAAATAAAACTCCAAGAATGGAGAAGAAAAGGAATTCAACTGAAACCCTTTTCCTCCTCAGCAGTTCCTAGGAGGCCTGGCATATTCATAACCTGAATGGGTAGAAATTGGCCTGAATTTTCTCTAGAGAAGCTCAAACCCAGTAAATAGGTTTGAAAAGGCAAGGCAACAAGTTAAATCACTTCATAATAACATTCTTTCTTTTTCCAGGTCTTTCTTGTGCCAAGAAGTTATTTTGAAAAAATGCATGAGGATAGTACTATAGAAACTATGTAGTCATTGTTCTCTGGCCATATCATCAAATTATTTTTTTTAAACCCCATGTACTAGCAGTTATAGAGAGAAATAAACAGAGATTATTCAAATTGTCCCAGTTTCTTTAAAAATAGGGCCATAAAAAATTACCAGCTTGATGTATAGTTGTGTGGAGCATGTCTTAAAATATCTTACTATTCCTTTTGGATAAGATAAAAAATGTGAATGAACTTAATTATAATGTGTATATAATAATTTGTACCTTGTTTTATAACCATACCCAAAGATTGTTGAACAATGAATTAATAGCAACTAAGTTTGAGAACATCACTAGAAATAAAAATCTACTTTTATTTGCATGCTTTAATACATTAAATTAATATATTAAATATGCTATATCTACTATAATAGAAAAGATAACACATAAAATACCATATTATATACAATATTCTTTACAGAAATATTAATATTCCTGTAATATTCCTCTAAGTTAGTCTGATGACTATATTCATGGAAGGACCATCAAATGGGAAAAGCAGAAAAACTGAAAAACAAGTTAGTGCTAGATACACACACACACACACACATACACACGCATTCCGGATCAGGGAAAACCTTCACTAACAACGTATTATTTATTTTGAAGGAAAACTTCTACATTCATGAGGACTGTTTAGGATATGTTTTTGATAGTCATGATGAGAGTGACAATATAGGTAAATATTATTTCATGCTTAATATATGGGAAGCTCTCTGTTAAATATTTTTATATAGTATTATATTTAGTCCACACAGTAATACTACCCAATACATTTCTTATTTACACTAATATTTTTAAAGTTAAGACCATGCTAATCTGCATTCCTAACTGTGACAAAATGCCTGAGAAGATCAAATTAACAGAGAAAAGGTTCTTTTTCCCTCATGGTTTCAGAGGTTTCATCCCATGGTCGTTTGACTCCAGTGTTTTAGGGCCTGTGATGAGGAAGAAAACCATGTTAAGGAGCACATGGTTGAGCAAAGCTCCTCAACTCTTGGTGGCTGGGAGACAAAGAGAGAAAGAGAAAAGAAGCACAGATGATAATATCCCCTTCAAGGTTTTACTCCCAAAGACCTCACTTTCTTCCACTAGGTCTCACCTCCTACAAGTGCTACCAACCCCAACTAGTGCCACAGCCAAAGATCAATCCTTGAACACTTGACCTGTAGGGGACTTTTAAGATCCAGACCATACTCAAAGCTGATGCTTATTTAAGGAAAAATGGCATGCCTGACAGTAGCCTTTCCCACTGGAGGAAACAGTTCTTTGCCACTTTCAAAGTCGGAAAGGTCAAGTCATTGGCTTTCTCCATCTCCATCAGCTAAGGACCAAGGCGGGGCTGCTTCTGGCATGAGATGCACTAGCCCTGTACTGTGTCAGGTTGGCCCTCTCCCCACCAAGCCAGGGGCTATCTTCATGGACACACAACCACACAGGAGAGCCTCAGGCAGGAGTAGGTCCATGGAGGAAGTGTTCTTTCGGATTAGGCTTCACTAAGTAGTTGTGCTATTTCCTATAGCTTTTCTGAAAGAGCTACTATTTACAGGATCCTCTTTTGGAATGACTCTTGGAAAAAAGAGCGAGGAGATAGAATAAAGGGGAGTGAGATAAGAGAGCATCTTTCTTCTGTTGTGCCATTCTCATCCTCACTTCCTGGTAGTGCCTGTAAAAGGTGTGTTGCCAGCTCTGTCCCTTCCCAATTAATCTTTTTTGTTTTAAATTTATTTAATTTTGATTCATTGAACACAAATGGAGTACAGCTATTGTTTCTCTGGTTGTACACAAAGTAGAGTCACACCATCTGTGCGTTCATACATGTACACAGGGCAATGATGTCTGTCTCATTCTGTTATTATTCTTACCCCCCCACCCTGACCCCACCCCTCCCTTCCCTCTATGCTATCTATCCTTCCTCCATTCTTGCCTCCCTTTCACCCGCATTATGCATTATCATTCACTTATCAGAGAGACCATTCGGCCTTTGAATTTTGGGGATTGGCTGATCTCACTTAGCATAACAGTCTCCAACATCATCCATTTACCTGAGAATGCCATAATTTTATTCTTTATGGCAGAATAATATTCCATTGTGTATATATACCACAGTTCCTTTATCCATTCATCTATTGAAGGGCATCTAGGTTGGTTCCACAATCTAGCTATTGTGAATTGAGCAGCTATGAACATTGATGTGGCTGCATCACTGTAGTAATCTGATTTTAAGTCCTTTGGGTATAGGCCAAGGAGTGGGATAGCTGGGTCAAATGGTGGATCCATTCCAAGTTTTCTAAGGAATCTCCACACTGTTTTCCAGAGTGGCTGCACCAACTTGCAATCCCAATTAATCTTTTAGTTTACATTGAGCATTTTGTATTTATGACTGGAGACAACAGGGAGCAAACATTCAGAATGATTTTGCTTTCCATTTTAAGTCCCTGGGAGGCATATAAGCAGAGATTATGAGTAAAGGAATGAAATATGAACTCTTTACTCCTCTCCATTCTTTGTGAAACATGTCTTTAAATTTTTTTTCAGAGAATGGTTCTTCATCTTTCCAAAGCTGCTAATAAAGAACACACTGCAGAAACTGTACTGGACCTTCTGAAAAACCACAGCACCAACATTTCCATCCTGTGCAGGCTTCCAGCTCAGCTCCAGAAAGCCACGGGGACTATGAGTTTCACATCTACAAAGTGAACTTTGTTTTTTTTAACTTTACTTTTTATAAAATCCTTTCTGATACAGGGCCAAGAGCTGCCTCTTTCCCATGTCCACTCTCTTTCTTAATTCTGCCTTCCACACTATACAAAGCCTAATCCCATTGACCCTTCAAATACTGGAAGGCTGCTCTCAAGTTCTCAGGCATGTTTTCCTCAGCAAAATTATTCTCCATTTGGTGTATTTTTCTTCATCATGCTCATCCTCCTTTAGATGCACTTCCTGTTTCTGTCTTTCTTAAAAGTGTGAAGTGCACAATGGAACTTAGTAAAGACCCTGCTGAAAGTCTGACCAGCAGAAATCGTAACACCTTAGATTTTTGCCTTTCAAAGTTTTGTGTTGTTTTTGTGATCCAATACCTAGCATCCCTAAAAGTTTTCATCCTCAGAACTAGCTGTGCTTGACATGGAATAGCTAACTCTAAATAAATCTTCTTGAAATGTAATCATTCAGCTCTATCCCACAATCAGATTTATTAGGAGATTGCAGCTTCCATTTGCAGATTCTGTCATTTTTGCCATAGAGCTTGATGTAATAACTTCCAAAAGAAATGTTCATCTGATACCAGATCAAAGTCAGAGATTATTTTCCGGGAAAGAAAATAATGTAAGCAATTTCTCACTGAGAAAATCATACACATGCAAAAATATTAGAAACTTTTAAAAAATATCATATAATGCAATTCAAGGAATGGAGTACTGCAGTTATGTACCTTAGAAAAGCACTGAAAGGAAAATACAATGTGTCAATTATCACAAAATATAAAAGACCCCCAATCTAAAACTTATTATAGACATTAGAATATTTCAAGACATAACAGAGAAGTATATATGCTTTCTCTGCTAAAAGTCATTTTTATTTCAACTATACTGTGTTTTTCCTGTGTTAAAATCTAAGCTAAATAGGAATATAGAGTGGATAAGGCACCACCAGAGAGAAGAATTTTGATGTTGATATTTGTTCCACAGTTACGACATTAGGAAAAGTACTTAAAATTCCTGAGAGCAGTCTGCCACATTTTTAGGTAATCAAATATGCTAGATTTTAACCTCTTTCAGGTCCAACTTTTTTATTGCTCTATGGTTCTACTTCAGTTTTAAAGAAAAAACATGAGTGATACCTGTTAAGAAGGAATGGAAGACTTTATCCAGGACCATCATGGCAGGTATAGGTATCATGGTAATGGAATTTTGCAGCAAGGAAGATAGATTGGACTCAACTCTGAGCATATCTTGAGCAAATGAGAATTTACAGTCGAAGGGCAGGGTAGGGTTCAGTGGATATAAAACTACTAAGAAGAACCATTCAGAAAAATGAGGATTCTAGTTAAACAGTCCTAACAGAATTCCTGCTGAAAACAGACCAAAGATCTTCTATCTCAGAGTTTGTTCCACCATCCACCTGCTCATGTGGTTTCTCTACTCTGGACCTGGATGTCCATCATGTGCTTCTGCACTGTCCCCACATAAACCCATGGAATCCAGTCCATTCTACTGGTCACCATCCCTACATACAAGTTCATGTTCCTCATCTCTTCCCTGGAAGCTAAGGTCAAATTTTTCATTTGACATTCTATTTGAATCAATTTAGAATCTCAACTTTATGTTTTTAGCTGTAACAATTATTTTTAATACATTAGTAAAATTTAATGTGTGTGAACATTATTTTAAAACCCCTTAACACAATGTCTATGCTTATTTTTTTTCTCCATGAGCAAATGCATGGCAGAGCAGGGTAAATTGTATGAAATTCTAGCACCATTTATATGAACTAAGAGCCAGTGAGGCATTCATCAACAAAATGTCAAATCCAGAAGTCAAAATCCATCATGTGACCTCCCAAAGTTGCAGCTTTCAAAACCTCAACCCACAATCCCACAAATGATTTTGGTGGGAGAACCTGTGCATAAAGAATGAAGGATTTATGTTTAATTGGGAAAATGAGAAATTGCATCCTATTTATGTATGATCTATCAAAATATATAAATGCATTCTATTATCATGTACAACTAATTAGACGAATTTTAAAAGAAAGAATGATTTTTGAGCTTGTTGTCTACAGAAGAGGTGCTTCTGCACCGAATAAAGTGTATTAAAGAAGGAAATAAATGATTGGCAGAAAAAAAAGAAGAAGAAAACAGACCAAGGAGATCAAATATCACCTGAGAAATAGTTCAGGATGAGGAACTGGTGAGAAATGAAGGGTAACCAGATATTAAGGGTGAGGAATTCTTGCCAGACTGACTTAGCTGGGTCTTTGCTAAATTTAAATGATACAATAAAGTACAGGCGGACCTAGGAGATATTTAGGAGCCTTACTAAATAAAGTTTGGCCAAGTAAAAAATCTTTATCATCAGGTTGAAAATCTGTCTCAAAAGTTTTGTTTTTTTTTTATAAGATGTGTCTTAGTATATTTAACTTTTTAATTTTTCTTTAAACATATTTTGCAATAAAATTCATTTTGTATCTTATCCTACATTAACGATAATGGTGAATTTTTCCTAAATAAAATGATTGACTCAGAACTATGATTCCCTATTTCCCAATCATTGTATAGGAAGGCATTATAAATCCCTCAACTAAATTAATGCAAGTTTTGCATGATAAGTGCTTACATCTAAGACATACTTCCCATTGCTTCTGCACCTAGAAGCTGCACAATGCTCATTAGGTATGGGCCATATGTGTGGAGAGGTTGATTTTGTTCTCCTCCTCCTGTTCTGCCTGACCTCAGAGAAGAGGAGCACATACCTTTGAAAGCAGTGGAGGAGAGATATTCCTCTCTCCTCATCCTAAAGTCTCTTCTTCTTGAAATTGGCTGTGATTGTTTATTAAAGTAAATTAACATTTGACAGATTGCCTTTCTGGCTTGATGCATTTCTCTCCCTTTTAACTTAGGCCTCCCTGAATTTTTATGGTGTCCTCTATTTGAACATCTGCTCCTCTTGTAATAAACTCACCTAACAGGGATGACCTGATACAGATCCTCCTTAAATTTCTTTGGTTGTAAATCAAGTATATGGATCTGTGCTTGAAGCTGGGGCTGTTCTCAAATAGTGTGAGTTGTGAAAATAAAAGAAATTAGAATCCACAAATTTGGAAAATTACCAGACCTCAACCGACAATCATTATTAAAGATAATCCTTTCACCCACTGAGAATGTTCTCTCTTCTCCACTGCTTAGAAACAGGAAGAGGGGAGATAATTACAGCAGTACTTCTAAAATGCCATAGCATCCTATTTTTTGATCCTGGGATATTTGAGGGTTCTGCATATTTCTAGTAATCCATAGGAAGAGTACTTGAATATATTGCCATAAGCCTTGTATTAATAGCTTTGCACTGGACTAGCAATGCACAAATATGAAGGTACATTGTGATCCATTAAAGGGCATTTCAAACATCACCCAACATTCCAGGGACTGCTAAATACAAAATGCAGTTCTGCTTAGTTTTCAAAGACAGATGATTTTAAAATATGAAAGGGAGTAGGGCTTTTAAGAAAAGTAAATAAATACTCTACTAATGAAGGGTGGAGCTTCCTATTCAGTAGGAGAACCACTGCCACACAGTGAATGAATGAATAAAGCCACCAAGAACAGGACTCAGAGTGTGGATCAGTCCCTGGATGGCCTCACTCTCAATTCTGTTTCTAAAAAACTAAACATCATTTTCTAAAAACTAATCATGAAATAACAATGAAAAGCTTTAAAAATGCTACAAAACTAAAGAGATTAAAGCTCATAGAAATAGAAAGAAATGGTCCAGTGGTCATTCTTAAAATGATAAATAGTTTTGGGTTTTTTTTGTTAATATGCGAAGGCTTCAGAGCTATTTATGTTCTTCATTCACATTTCACAATCTTATGATAGACCTGCATCAAATTAGCCTCATGACATCCATGAAACAGTGGGAATAAGAGTGTTCTTCTAAAATTTAGAAATCATGATGCAAATCAAGACATATCATTGATTAGTAGTGTATGAATAGTAGTCTCCCAGCTCCTGGACATACTTTGCTCAGTGAGAAAGATTTGCAAGATAGTTAAGAGTAGCAGAAAAGTTTTAAGGTTAAAATCTTTCCATTTTGCTAAATGAAACACTTGTTTTCTCTGAAAAGTTTCATCTGCCACTCGGCATAGTGGCAGGTGACTTAGGCCAGTCACAATGACAATATTCTCCTTTTGACAACGACTGGTTTAGGGATGGATATGTGACCCAATTCTGGCCAAGAAAACTTGAAAGGAATCTGGTCTCAAGCCTTCTAGAAAATATTCTCAGGTAAAGATTGCTGTGAGGTGACGTTGGTGACTTTGGGAAGTGTTGCTGCTGCTTTGGAGGCATAAAGATAGCCAGCCCATGGCAAAGCCAAAAAATAAATAACACAAAACAAGGAAGACCACCAAGGTGATAGAAACAAACATTTCTACTGGGTTACTTTAGAGAGTACTATTAAGATTTTCACCTTGCCTGCCTCAAAACTTCCAGTTATATGCAAATGTGTATGTGAAATATCATCAGTGTCTGTGACTTGACTGAAGGTATGACACCTGAGAAACTGAGACTACAGTTGGTTTCAATTCAGCAAGGAAGCAACTGGAGAAGTAATAGCTCTATGCATGTCATAGATCATTTAAAAACTATTAAAAGAAATTCAATGATCCATCATATTGTGTTTATCAAGTAACACTACTAAGTAATTTCACTTTGTTATCTTTAATGCAATAATAAAAAAACTTTGTGGTCAAATTATTTCACCTTCAATCTCAGGGCAATGTGTAGAGATTATTATTATCATTGAATATCACTTAGTCATGCATCTGACACTACATAGAGGTTTAAATGGGAATGAATTAGCCCATCTATTAGAGAGGCTGCCATAAATTAAAGTTATGATTCAAAGTTTCAAAAGCTAGACATAGTTCTTGAAAAATTTCAGGAATGTTTAAGTTAGGCATTATATTTTATTCATTCACTCATCTATCTATTCTTCCCTAATTTATCACTTGCACATTCAATTCGTAAGTTTTCATTGGAGTTCTACATATGTAAGTCTTGAGGCACATTAGATGTACCAGAGAACATGAAAAATGTTTTGATTTCTTGAAGATCATGAGTCAGAAGGGGAAAGGTGTCATATGATTAATCAGATGCTTAATTATTTATTTGAATTATGGAAAACACTAAGGCAGAGGTTACGGTTGTAAGGTAGGGGATGAAAGAGTATCTGACCTAATCTGAGGAGTCCTTCATGAGTAGCCGCCTACCATAGGCCAGAGCCAACAGTGTCTGCCCTCAGCACAAAGATATTTTATCAATGGCATTATTCAGAATCAGTAGTGCTTGGTGAGAGTTAAAAGCAGACCTACTTTATTATAGTTTTAAAATTTCCACATCTTCCACAGATAAAAGGCACCCCCTTATTGTCTGGGTCATGAGTGGACCATTGTTGCTACCCTGTCCTTAGTAAACTGTATTTATGAGGTAATGACCCATGCATGCAAGGCCATTTGTGTGTGAAGTTCCTAATCTTGTTAAAAGTGAGAATGCATGTCACTCTCCGTCACACCCCAAAAGGACTCAATTTAAGAGCTATGAACACAGCGTAAATAAATATGGATATTGGCACTATTTAGTTTCTCATAGTCTATATTTTCCTAGAAGTCCAGTCTTGTCCCCAATCACACCCAACTAACCATTTTCTTGAGGACAAGCAATAGCTACGAATATATCACACATTTACATGCCCAATCTTTTGAATAGATTATTTCAGATGCTGCATTAAGAATTTTCAATTAATTCTTGTCTAGAAACTTCTTGTCCTAGATGCTGTTTGTTGGATCCGTTCACTTATAGAAAAACATAATGAATACAGTGAAGAATGAGATATAACCAGGACTACATTCTGGAGAAGAGTTCTTATTTTCCAGATATCTTACCTTGCCATCCTTGTCTTTGATTAAATTTTCTGCATAATCTACATTGTCTTAAGTTAGTGTTAATTTCTTTAAACTTTAACTTAGAATAGTATTTCCCTTTTCTTTTATATTGACACAACTCTTAGATTTGCATCATTCCCACATCTTTAAACTGCATCAAAATTCAAGATGTTGTCAACAATTTAAATTACATATAATTACCATTTGTGCTTTTAGCTGGATATGTGAAGACTAATGTTAACAATGAGACCTCTTTTGAATACAACATGAAGGATTTTTTCAAAAGCATCTACTGCTAATACACATTCGTACACATAATTTTGAAAGTTCAGATGTACATGAGCAACAAGAGAAAAAAGTAATAATTTTTAAATTGACTAGAAAATGTTTTATTATTTCAAAAAATTAACAATGCAGAATGAAGTTTTAGTTCTATTTATAGGCTCTTATAATTAGGAGATGAATTAATCAGCTCAAATAAGTTATACTATTAGTGTCAATCTCATTGTATATTTGGGGGGAAATTGGAGTTAATTATAGAGATGTGCTAACTAGAATAGAAATATGTTAGAGTTTCAAGAATGTTAAAATTTCTTTAAGTGCTAGGAAACTGTTCTTAAATGCATGATTTCAAAATTCAGTTTTAGTTTCCCATAGGGAAAAAGGAAGATTGAGTACTAAACCACCTTCAGATAAATTTCATGTGTTTAATAGAATTTTAAATCTTCAGGCTTTCAATGTTTCCGAACTGTTGTGTTCCCTATGTAGTAACTGACTCCTTCTCTAAATCACAGTTTTGAACATAATGTTGCTGTGGGCAAAGATCCTGGCATTACTGGGTGCTTAGCATCATCTCTGGATCTATCACCACAGTCCATTAGCATAGACCGCACCCCAAATGTAACAATAACAAGAAAATCTCCAGACAATGTTGAGTGTCGCCAAGGGAGGGGAACTGCACTGGCCGAGGATCATGCTCTGATTGGGGATATGTAAGATACTTTAACAAGAGACCGTCTAAGCCTCATCTATAAACTTCATTCAGCAATGAATATTTTAGAAATTTTCTTTTTCTTTTCCAGGCAAAGTCTCAGTCTCTGTAATGACTCTCATACAACAAAATCAAGTATACCCAAAGGACTTAAAATCAGATTACTACAGTGATGCAGCCACATCAATGTTCATAGCTACTCAATTCACAATAGCTAGATTGTGGAACTGACATAGATGCCCTTCAATAGATGAATGGATAAAGAAACTGTGGTATATATACACAATGGAATATTACTCAGCCATAAAGAAGAATAACATTATGGCATTTGCAGGTAAATGGATGATGTTGGAGACTGTTATGCTAAGTGAGATAAGCCAATCCCCAAAATCCAAAGGCCAAATGGTCTCTCTGATAAGTAAATGATGATGCATAATGTGAGTTGGAAGGGTGGCAAGAATGGAGGAAGGATAGATAACATAGAGGGAAGGGAGGGGTGAGGTCGAGGTGGGAGGGTAAGAATAATAACAGTATGTGTGACAGACATCATTGCCCTGTGTACATGTATGAATGCACAGATGGTGTGACTCTACTTTGTGTGCAACCAGAGAAACAATAGCTGTACTCCATTTGTGTTCAATGAATCAAAAAATTAAATAAAAAAATAAAAATAAATTATAAAAATAAATACTTACATGAGAAGTCTCCTAATGAGTGTTCAAACTTGAACTCGGAGGGCAACATAATTTATAGGGCTTTAATAGAAGGTTCAACCAGTTTTGAGAATAGAGGGATTATCCTGCAAATAGAATTCAATGCAAAAATCTGGATTTTTATCCAGATGAGTGGCAAGCAATGGTTAGGGCTCCAAGGAGGTAGAAAAGAACAGCTTCAGAGGGTGAGGGTGAGAGGACTGCTATGCAAGTCTCAGGCCTTCACTGTGCTTTCTTCAGTGGCTCTCCAACGTGTACCTTAGAGTGTGAGGTAACGTAACCTCAAGATGGCCCTTGTAAATATCAGAAGTGTTAAATCACCTTTTGGTTCTTCTTTCAGTAATATGGGTGGTTTTCCTTTCAGTCCTATAACCCCTGCACATTTGTTTCCCCCATTGTGATGATTGATCCAAACAGTTCACTTTATTGGATTGAGAGACACCTACTATCCACAGACTTGGGGGTGTGTCTCTAACATTGATTCCAGAGATGAATGAAGTGTGGAAAAGCGAACTGAGTAGGGAGACTCACTCTGAATGTGTGCATCAATGTCCAATAGGCTGAAGCTAAGATGCAACTCCATTTCATTCTTCTTGAGGGGTTCATGGATTGATGTTGCCTTCATTGGAGGACATCAGACTCCAGCAACTTCACTTTTCCAATGTGGACCCTGACAGCAGTCCTCTAGGGACTTCTAGGCCTTCAGTCTTAGACTGGGCCTGCTTCCTTGGTCCCTCTTGTTCTGAGGCTCCAGTTTCTTGGACTGAGCAGCTTCTGGTTCCTCTGGCCATCTTGCTTGCAGAAGGCCATCGTGGACTATCCAACTTCTGATCATGTAAACTAATCTAATAAATCCTTTTTTATAATCATTCATTTACTTACCCATAGATTCAGTTCCTCTGGAGGACCCTGGCTAACACACCCACATGCAACTGTTAGATCTGTTAAATATAGAATGAAAGTTTGTGCTGAAGGAGCTGCACTTTTAATTTGTATGAAATGTTAATGTGTTATTAAGGTTTACTGTGCACCAATATGGAATTAATTTTTGTTAAATCAAAAGTTTATAATATCCATGACAAGAGGTACCATGTTTTTATGATCCATAACATTTTCCACTGGAATGTTTCATAAATGAATGAAATTATCAGAAGATAGGCCTATCTGGCAAGTTTTCCAATTCCATGCTACAGAATCTTGACTCTCATTTTCATATAGAACAAAGTTAACCAAGTTGCATTGACAGAAATATGGATATAAAACAACATCTGAGAGTTTTTAAATTTAGCATTTTATTAAATGACAAGAAATATTAAATCTATTACATCTTCACTTTGTAGTAAGGACTATATATTATATTCTATCTAAGTCACATCACAAATTGAGAAATATTTAAGATTTATTTTACTATATTTTTAGGCAATATAATAACTAATGTATGTCTGATAGTAGGCTCATAGATCAACTATTTCATAGCTTCTTTCTTGTTGTTATTGTGGTTCTATGAGTATATTTACATATTCTTTTTTACTAGAGATTCTATAATCAATAATAATATTGTTTTAGAATCAAGTAAAATGTTAGTAAAATAACTAGTTACTGCTTGACATATTGCCAATATTTATTCAAATATTGACAAGTGTTGGATAAGTATATCATCAGTTCAAACTCTAACATCCATCCTAAGAAACCATTAATCAGTACTGCCAACATTATATTAAAATCAAAATGGAGCTTTCTTCCATCAAATTCTGTGATGCCTAGCCCCCAAGCCCCTATTGCTCCTTTTTCTTACTATATAGACTGTTCTGTTTTTATTTCCCTTCTCTCAGGGTTGTTTTATGATATTCTTAGTCTTTGGAACCTTAAATGCAAGCCAACTGGTTGCTTCAACAACTAAGACTTTCCGTTTTGAGTTTCATGGAAGGATTTGCATTATCCATCTTGTGTTACACAATTGTTCCCACTTCTGGATGGCTCATCTGTGAAACAGGAACAAAGCCTCAGTGCTTGCTGTCCTTAATCCTGTCTTCACCTTCTCCCCGCCAGGTGGACAGCCCCCTGTGTCATTGCAATACCTGCTCTGGCAATGGATCAAGATGCTGGTCAGGCATTCATCCCCCAGTCACATGGCTGAGCTAGACTCTCCCAGGTCCTTCCATGTCAACCTAACTGTAGTGAACAAACCCACCCAAGTACTTATTATTTTACCCATGTGTCTTTGAATAAAGGCAAGGAGAATGGCAAGCAATTACATAATTCAGAACAGCTCTCTGCAGTTCTTTGTGCACAAATAGATTCATTTATAGACACAGTGGGGCTCATATGCTCGTAAGGAACAGGACCAACTGGGCCTATGAGGACTGAA
The DNA here is from genome assembly GCA_020662805.1 of Glaucomys volans. Taxonomy (NCBI): domain Eukaryota; kingdom Metazoa; phylum Chordata; class Mammalia; order Rodentia; family Sciuridae; genus Glaucomys; species Glaucomys volans. The sequence continues at coordinate 212,555 of JAJEJO010001967.1, forward strand.
ATCAATTTTGGGGGCCTATAGAGCTCAGAGCAATATGTTTTTCTCTAAGAAAAAAAAGGCTATATTGTCATAGATTTCAATTGAAAAGTAGTGGAATTGTGAAAATTGTAACACAAATACCATACACAAACAAGCACCAAACTGATTTTAAAAGGCCTCTTTGTGCGTTACATTGATTTTTCATGATTATGACCTTATGCTTAAACATGCTTGGTTGTGATCTTAATTTTCTACTCAATCTTTGTTTAGATCCCACTGGGAGAGTGATACAGTGTGATTATTCAGAAAGGCAGAGAAAGAGGAGATTAGGACTCCCTGCTAATGAGAACAAGGGAAGGAAGGAGAAATGTGCCAATCTAAGTGTTCCACCTGTAAATTGAGCTGCCAGACAAGAGGAAATAAATAATGCTTCATCACAAATCTCTTTTAACACAAAAAAGGTCTAAAAATAAACATAGAGCAAAACAAATAGATCACACTGACTTCAGAGCAGTAGTATAAATTCATCCGACCACATTTTTAACAATATCATAAATGTGAAATTAGCTTCAGATTATTTTGTGTAGTCATAAACACAGCATTATTTTCTGAAAAAATAATTACTTTGGTAGAATCTAAATCTGACATACTTCAGATCCACATGTATTAGTTTCATTTTAATTCAGCTTTTTATTTTATTTAACTAGGAATGGGAAGGTAATTATAGTATAGAATTATTTGTAATTATGCATGAAAAAGCAAAATAAAGTATGACAAATAATTAACCAGCAGTCTTTTAACAAGTAACGAAAGTAAACAATAACATTAGAATATTATAGCTTCTGAAATGTACCTGTGCATATGCACTTTTATATCACTCACTTGATAATCTTCATAAATACATATCTTTGTATAAACCTTTAAATTTTAATTTAATATCTTTTTAAAACAGCATCCCTGATACAATGCAGTATAAATCATTCATTTTTTTTGGGTGGTGGCAAAGGACCAAGGACAGAACCCAAGGGTGCTTGATCACTGAGCCACAGCCCCAGAGATTTTCATTTATTTATTTATTTTAATTCTAAGACAGAGTCTAAGTTGCTTAGGGCCTTGCCAATTTTGCTGAGACTGGTCTGTAATTTGTGATCCTCCTGCCTCAGCCTCCTGAGTCTCTCCTGAGTCTCCATGTGTCATTGTGCCTGGATAAATAGTTGCATTTAAAAATGAATTTTACTGTATGTAATATCGATATTTTTAAACCTAGAAGTTATTCAAAATACATACAAAGCATGTTTCTAATATCTATTTACCTTGAGTAATTGTATTCTTTTAGTTGATTCATCATTTTGAAATAGATATGTGACTATGAATTCAGTCCAGCTGCTCAGATGTATGACAATTTTCATTTTCTTTTAAGATTGTTTTAATCCACATTAAACTGATAATCAAGAAAAATCATAAGTGCTTTATCTGCATTGACCTGCATATTAATTATTGACTTAATAAGTGGATATTGTTACTATAAACAGAGAGGATCCTGAAATGCATATTGATGATGTAGTGAGTGCATGTATCTGTGTGGACCAAACAATGCCAGGAGCCTTCCACTTATGAGACAGTTTGGTATGGTTGCTTAGGTTGGGCACTCTGAAGTTAGATGGACGTACATTGGAAACTATGCTAGGGCTTCCTAGATACGTGAAATTAGTCAAGTTACTGTCTCTAAGCCTTCATCTGTATTACCTAAAAATACATACTTTATAGGAAATTTTCAGACTGGCATAAAAATTAAATATACTTCATCTAATTGTTTGTCGGTGTTCATTATGATGTGATTACATTCTTAGCATGTTTTGATTTTCTATTTTTCCTCATTGGAAGGGCAACAAAAAGAAGGAGAGAAGAAAGGCAGCCTGGTTGAAGTTGGCACCGATTAGGGGTTAGGGACAAGAGAGAAGTAAGTGAAGTACGTTCTGTTTCTCTGAAATCATAACTTGTCAAAGAAAAAACATCATCTTTTCAACAGGTTCTGACACTACTCTGGGGTTTCTGCACATGCAGGCAATTGTGGCATCCTGGACATTAAGGACTGGGAAGTGTGATGTGCACACTCTTTTTATGATAATAATCTAAAAAAATCTCTGACGTTACTTACCAATTGTCTGTCACGTAGAACTCTGGTGTGCTTTCTGGCACAAATTCCTGAATCATGGGCTCTCTACAAATCCACATATAAGCAGCAAAAATGCATCACCTTTAAAAAGGAAGAAAATTTGCAGTAGTCAAAGGGGAATTTCCTGTTTATTACACCTTTTAATGCATGTTATGGTTTGGATGTGAGGTGTCCCCCAAAAGCTCACGTGTGAGACAATGCAAGAAGGTTCTGCAGAGAAAGGATTGGGTTGTGAGAGCCTTAACCAAATCAGTGAATTAATCCCTGATAGGGATTTATTCAGTGGTAACTGAAGTGGTGGGTGTGTCTGGAGGAGGTGGACATTGGAGGCGTGGCTTTGGGTCTATATTTGTACCTAGCTAGAGGAGTCTCTCTCTGCTTCCTGATCATCATGTGAGCTGTTTCCCTCTTCTGCCATGTTGTTCAGCCTCACCTGGAGCCCTGAGGAATGGAGCCAGCCTTCTATGGACTGAGACCTCTGAAACTGTGAGCCTCTAAATGAAATTTTCCTCCTCTATGATCATTCTGGACAGATCTTTTAGTCACAGTGGTGAAGTGCCTGACTAAAACAATATATTTATTGAGTCAAGTTGAAATTTTTAATTAATTTGGAAAAGATAAAATAATTTTATTTGCATTATAATTTAAACATAGGGTAAACCTGCATGTTTATAATAAAATATGACATACCTATAATACCCACATCCATTTTATCATGTTTGAATTTTTTCCTTCTCTAAAATAAAAAAGGATGCAGATCTGTTTCATTCTCTTATCTAATCTATTTCTCCTGCCACAGAATAGACATTATCCTAAACTTCACAAGCATATTTCAGGTTCCTTTTTTTTCTACATTGACTTAATGTCATATACCATTATTTTGGGGTATTTTAATATTAAATAAAAATTATGTATACATCTTTTGTATCAATTTTATTTTGCCAAAAGTATTCTTTTCAGATTTATCTATATTAATATATGCATGTATAAAGTCCATGCATTTTACTGCTATAAATTGTTCCACTGTGTGAATCAATGACAATTGTATGTCCATCCACCTCACATTGTTGGACAGTTATGTAGTTTCTAATTTTTTATACTATCATGATTATGAAATGAGTAACTTTCATTCCTGGTCAAAATTTTATCTAGGGAATATATATTTATATGTGTGTGTATACATGAATATATGTATACATATTTAAATAATATTATAGGTATGTCTATATATATGCACAAACACACAAATATATAACACATCCACATTTAAAATAGGCAGGCAGAGTTGCTTAGATATAGGCATATTTTCAAGTTACTAGCAGTTTCTGAATTTCTCCTTAAAGTGACATATAATTTAATGCTGACATGTGTAAACAATTCTTTATCTCCATATTTTATCCACACTTTCTACTTGTTCTTTGAACTTTGCTGTCATGCCTTCAAAATTTGAGGCAGATCCCCGAGCCCTTAGTCACTGTTTTAAAATATTTTTCTCATGTAGAAAATAAAGACAATCCTAGCTCTAGAAATTTTAAGTAAAATAATAAGCAAAATTCAAATACCTTTATCTTTTTTATTTTGTGTTGAGGAAAAAGCTATTAAAAGAATAATATATACACTGCACTTTGAATTATCTAAGTCTGTGTGCATGTGTGTGTGTGTGTTTATCAGAGATAAACTTTAGCTTATTAAATATTCAACTAGTTAATTGATAATATTTAATGAACTCCTATTTTTGGTTCTCAAATTTTGGTAATATAAGTAAAGACAATGTGGAAGTCCTTCTTCAGGTGGACTGATTAGTCTAGTACCTCAAATATAGACTGGTCACCTGAGTAGTTATGTACCAGAGGAATAGAAAGTCAGTCCTGATTTACTAATAATTAAAATCTAATATGTTTAGGAGGAATCATACAACGAAACTTTAATTTCATAAGCAAAATTATGAAAGTAGATATTAGAGGTTAAACTCCTAGTTCCCCCATGTCCTACTTGTGTGACCTTGGGCAAATTCCTTAACCTCCAAGATCTACTTATTTTTTCATATGTAAGTAAGAAAAGATTATAAATCTTATGAGTATTGGAGAAACTAAACAAGCCAACATGTGGAAAGTATTGCCACTAGTGTCTCATTTATAATCCTACAAAATGCTATTATTTCTTAGTATTTTGGAGTAAAATATTGACCCTCTTAACACATTACTCTTACCATTGTTTCTAAGTTTAATAGTTCTCTTTTCTTAGCTTCACTTCAACCAACCGTCTGATAAACCTTTTGAAAATGTAACTATGATAACTACTGAACACTGTCTCCTTCTGCCAACCCATAGTAAGACTGACTAAAAGCTCTCACTTCTTCTTATGGCATTTGAATAGAAATTCACACTCTACTCTGAACTACAGAGTGATTGGAGCTCTGCCTGCTTTCTCAAACTCATTTCTTCCTCCATCTTTAGCTCAGATTCCAGCAGGACCCTTGTATGTTCCTTAGCCCCTCCCAAATCTTGAGTCTTCTGAGCCTACACGTTGACTAGACTCTCTACTTATAAATGGCTAATCCTCTCTTACTAAGAATGCCACACAACTGCCACTTCTAGAAAGTTATCCACTGATCAGCATATTTAAAGCAGCCTCCCATCTTCTCTGTACCATCAATATATAGCTTAGCCTATACATGTTTTAGAAAACTTGTCAATTCTATCTTAGAGCTAGATTTAGGTATTTACATATAGATAAATATTTAGACCCAGAAAACCCTAGCTTAAAATGATACCCAAATGTTAGTCAATTTGAAAAGATCAGTTAGTAAGTCCAAATGTTTCTTGAATTCAATCTGGACACTGACACACCCACCACTATTCCCCTCAGTGCTTGACAAGGTTCCACTGGGAATAATGAAGAGTCTTGCATGGTCTAATCTTCTAGGATATGTGGACATGGCATGCTCCTTCTTGTTTTTGTGTTATTTCTTATTGTATGTTTACATTTAAAGATTTCGGTAAAAAATCAGACATTAAGTGATTTGGAACATAAAAATAACACTGCTCAAGCCTTAATTGATTTTATATGTAATATTATTTTAAGTAACAGAAAGAGCGTTGTGGGTCAGATCAACAAGAGTTATTGTCCACTGCTCTCAGTTAGCTTAATGCAGCCAGACTGCCCGGCTGCTTTAGCCCAAAGCAGGACATGCCCTCCTCTTAGTGAAACTGTTTTCACAGTTCAAGGACCACACCTGGATTACATGGGAAACTATGACCTTCCCCTAGAGAATAATCTTTAAAGCCCCTAGATATAGGTCTCCCTTTCCTTTAGATAGAAGTTACAATTAGAAAATAAGAAGTGTTTTTCTTAGAGGTCATTTAACTAATTAACAAAAAGAAGTTCCACTTTATATAGAACAGGTAGATCAAAGGGCACTGTGCTGTCTTTGAGAGAGATGCCAAGTGTGCTTGATTGATATGGCTGTTTATTATTCTTGACTCAACTTTAAACCATGATGTGCTAAAACCTATATAACTTATGAGAATGGCCTCTACTCTTATCATTCCTAGTAAGACGAAAACCAGAACCAATTAAAGGTTTTTATATGTTTTTCTTAGAAGAATAGGAGAAGTTATCTTGTTTTGATTATACTTATGCTCATTAGATTCGCTCAGAGTTGCAATATTTTCCCTTTCATGTAAGCTCAAGAGATTGTACTCAAGGTGAACGAAAATAGCCAAATTGTGTGTGAAACAGTAAAGTAGGAACTGAGATGTGAAACTTACTTAGAACTAAGCCATGAAACAGTAAAGTTACAACTAAGCTTCAGATCTTTGAGTCTGTGTCACTTTATTCTCATCACCAATGCCTTCCCCCCACCAAGCTGCAACACGACCCTTGCTAAGGCTGGACCTCGGCAGGGCACAAATTAAGTTTGTATAAAATTTGAAACAAGTAAATATCAGAAATATTAGTTCTTGATATTGCTCTTGATATTGTTTTAACAAAAAATTAATATTCCCTTTCACACACACTGAAATTTCATTAATTAAAATAAAAGAAATAAAGAAACATAAAACCTTATTTATTTTAACAACTTTCTTAGATTTTTAACAACTTTCAACATCTTTAAAGATGTTGCCTGTATGTTATTCAATGCCTTTTATGGTAGCACTCAGTGTATTTATTCTTGATTTAAATATACAAAAAACTTTTTTGCATATGGATGTGAATATTTATGCATATTTATAAGGTAGTAAAGAAAGAAAAGGGTCTATTTATTTTTTCATCATATCCCTGTTAGAAAACTACAGTTATTTAAACCTGGGAGATTTTAGCATTGTTATCATCTCAACTCAAGTATATGTGAACCAATTCTTCCCTTTAACTCAAAACGGGTTCCTCTCATTTAAGCATTGTATTTCATAAATTAGTAAGTCATTAAGGGATTGAAGAGGATTGAAGATAACTTTTAAAAGAAAATATACAGGATTCCAAAGAAGAAGTTTAGTACAATTTCAAAGAAGTGAGGGCAGGTGTGATTATGGAGAGCTTATTTGAGGATACTTGAAATGTATATGATATTTATGGAGAATGGGGAAGTGGGAACCGGTATTTTATCTCTGTGGAATGGGAATGACTTGAAGTAGAAATAATCAAGACACATTGGTGGGATGATGTTGAGAACAACACTTATTACAATCTGTGCAGAGCTAAAGTTGATAGGCAAAGTAGGTAGGTCTGCTTCTGCTGTCTGCAGTTATGATCCTCTACAATCAGACTGCCATTGCCAATAATGTTCAAGCAATGCAAAACTCAGCCATCAAAGAAAGATTGAATAGAGCTTAATGAACTGCACTCACGAAGCACACCACTGCACTTGGAATATGTTTTCCATCATATGAAGCTTTTATTTTCTTAAAGGACTTTTATCTAAAATTCATTTGAGTTTATTCAAGTCATTCATCCTCTGGATAACCAGGAATGGTTGTGGAGAAGCATTTTCACTAATGGTGACATCACCAAAGGAGTACAAAGCTGAACATATTAAATGCATATGCCTCAGAGAATGTCACTATACTCGTCAACAAAGACTTACACCTGTATTTAAAAACAGAAATAAACTCTTCATTTCACAATTCATTTTGAAATTGGGTACTGGACTGTTCCTGAAACTTGTATAGTTCCTCAACAGAAATTAAAATACAAATGGAAACAGATCAGAGCATCATCTTTATTTGAATAATAATTTTTAAATGTAATCATGTTAAAACCTACCCAGAAATTTAAAATATAAATATTTTGTCCACAATATATTAACAAAGAAAAGTTGGATAGTTCAAAAAAGTAGAAGAAAGAACATAACCTAAAATTCCGATCCCCAAAAATAGCCACTTTCGGTTTTACAGTGTATTTCCTTCTAGACTTGTGGTTCTGTGTATTTTCAGTAATAATTATGAAGAGCAAGTTGTAAACACACAATTTGTATATTAAGGGATTTTTTTTCTGAATAATGTCTTGTTTTTCTTTTTACTAAGGTGATACATGTTTCTTAAGAAAAATTGAAAAGTATTAAATATAAAAAGTGAACACCATCAAGAACATGCTTACTTCTTAGAATTAAGCACCATTATTATGATGGTATATGGTATTGCTGTTTTTAATCCCCATATTCTTGACAACTGAAAATGCACAGCTCATCCTGGTTTTTGGCATAACTCTTATGTGGATTCACTTAACCTAACCACGGTCATCCTGAGTCTTAAGCAGCATGATGCCACCAGAGTGGCCCTGAGTAGATTCCCAGCATCCTACAAATAAACACAGCTGGAGTATTTTGGGGAGCTTACTCTCTGCCCTAGGATTTTAGCCTAAGATATGCACTCTGACTTGCATGAAGTCACTTTTTTCCTGACCACTTTATAAGTCTCAACTTTCTTATCCAATTCACAGAGGTTGACTTGTTCTTGCCACCACCCAGGACCACGCTTCTGTCCTTCAGTCCCCTGGTAAATGGTGCTCTGCAGTTCCTCATTCTCGGGGAAGCGAGGTGCCAGGTCTTATATACTGGAACAATGATTATAAGGAATATCTAAAGCTTTGATAAGTGATTCTTGAAATATTCCTATTTTAAATTTGTGAATGATCAATACAGATTTTCAAATGTAGAAAGATTTTTTTTTTTTAATTTCAAAGAAAATGACTTTGTTCTGATTTTAGTTAGAGTTGCATGGTACATTATCATGTATAATCTTGGAGAGCATTTGATTTTTAAACATATTTACTTTCCATAATATTAAAATACATAAAAATATTTTTAAAACCTGAAAAAGGGACACACTCAATCTATTTGCACCTGCCAAATAAGCAGTCTGGACAAGATTTCACAGAGTTACGATTTTAAAAGACAGAGAACTGTGCCTATTCAGCACCTGACTACCTGGGGTGCTTTGAACTACATGAATGCTCCTTATAGTTAGGAGAAAGCAGAGATAGGAAAGCATCTACAGGCTTCAAGAAGTCACTTGTGCACCTATGACATAGAAACACAGGCAGCTTGGTATTTTCTAAAGACTGTCCATTAGGTCAAGATATTGAAGACTTTGCAATATTTACATTCTTTTTATTGCTCTGCAGATCTCAATAGCACAAGTCAATACAATATCCATCAGCTCATTTTTTTAATATTAAGCTTTTGGTTTTCCTATTATTTTAAAATCAATATTCTATTCATTTTCTTCAAAAAACATTCTTTACACTCACACACATAAGAAATTTAGCATATTCATATATATGTTATAATGAGATGTCACATCTTTGTTTAAATTACACAAACTAAACATGGGTTTAATTCTACATTTTGTATTTTGCTTATAATGAAGATTTTTAAATGTGTCTAGAAAAACTATATATCTTGTTTCAAAGAAACAAAACCCAGCTTGTTATCTTGTTTGTACACTGAAGAGTTTTTGCTCCTCAGGGGGCTATCACGGTATTCATAATTTATTATGGACTATGCTATTGAATTTCTACAGTTTTGAAAGGTATATTTGGGAAGTCAGTAACCATTTAGCTCAGACTTCATAATTTGTGAACTATATTTTAAAGACTGTTGATACTCCAGTTACTTGGGTTTATGGTATATTAAGTTTTAATTTACTTAAAAGTAAAACAATAAGAAGTAAAACATTTATTTTAATTACAAAAGAGCTAAATTGTATTTATACTCATTTTCTATCATTTTAAAGCCAAAAGGATCTTTCATGGGGAAAATATTCAAATTACCATAAGCTTACATATTTTGTTTACAGCTATAAATTAAATATCAGCTACAAGCAAACTGCATTTTAAACATTAATTAAAACTCTTAGACTTACAGTGGATGGCAGAAAGGGCTTCATGTTAATTTAGCTGTTTTAATTCAATCTGACTGATTTAATTATCCTGCCATACTTGGTTGAAATAGAAATATTTTTTCTGTCTTTTGATGAATTTAAAATATCCAGAACTTCACTAATTTTCCTGAAATAATGGCAAAATCCACAGTAGATTTTAAACATTAATGGCATTGTATGCAAAAATAAAGAATGATGGTCTAATTTGTTTGCTCAATGCCACCCTGTATTAATTTCATTTGTATTTATAAGTAATTTTCTAGACTGTAAATTAAGAGCTATTTGTGGTACAGAGAAGATCTGTGCTAATACATAATGAATGAAGAGGAGAATAGTTAGCACCTAATGCTTTTCTTTTTTGCAAATTTTTTTCAAGTTTGGTCAAAAATGCTTTTCATGTTCTTTCCTGCTCCACTTATAGGCCAAGGTGACACAATCTACACAGAAAGACATTTACCTTAGGTTGGTAAAGGCAGTTCTGGTTGCTTTTTCCTATCTTTTCTTAACCTTTCCCCCAAACCATTTTATTGTCTTGCCCCCTAATAGGCTACCTATGTCTTTTGTCTCAGAGATGAAGCCCCCAAGGTATTCTAGAGTGATCCATGCTTGAATGCCCACTATGTGCTTCAGGAAAGGATTATTGCATCCTGTTCATGGTAACTGATCATTGTTCTGATTCCACATTTTAATGAGTATCACATCTGTATGACACTAGACAGGGCAGTCAAGGCTTCATCAGGATTTACCTGTAGAGAGCTTTGGACTCTGCATCACCATCCAATAGATTAACTAGAATCAAGGAGCTTGAAAGATGGAGGAAAGATTCAAGATTCCTCCTCATAGAGGAAATGCAAAGATTCATAAGTTCACTTTAGTGAATGTCCCCAAGCCATGTAGCTTTTTAGTGGCAGGCAGGACACTTGGTCAGCTGACACTGAGGCCAAGGGAAGACATCAGGATTCTCATAGGAGTTCATCCCAGAGGTTGATTCCAACTTTCTTACATTAGCATCTCTAATCAGATTACTTTAGCCACATCCCCCTTCCCAGTTTTGACATCTCCATACGTTATTTACTCATCAGATAAGTTCAGTCATGAATCCAATGTGAAGTGCTATAAAAGCAGCATTAATTCTGGCTGCACGTGCTCTCCTCTCCATACCACTCTCATTATCCTCCCACAGCATTTAGCCTAATTCTAATAGATGGGTTCCATCAGCAAATTAAAAAACAATATCTTTAGACTTCAGTGATGAAAAACATACAGAGTAAAACAATATGTTCTTTGGAAATGTGGCACTTTGTTATCTTTATGGTGCAGAGTAAAAGACAAATTAAGGGAAGAATGCTGTGCAAGCCTTTTTTATTGCTTTTATGATAACAAGAAGATAGTGCTTATTTGTTTTGATTGGGTGGTTCAAATTCATTGTCCTGCTACAATTTATTGATTTGGTTAAAAATCAGCAGAGGCCTGATTGAAAACTTACAGGTGTTTCCTTCTGATAGTTTACATTTGCAATTTAAATTGCATTTGTAAGCTTAAAGGATTCATCCACAACTACTAGGTTCACTTCTCTGAAGAATAACCTACATTTCACAAGCCATTTTTTATTAGCTCTCAGTTCTAATTTCCACAATGATCTCTTTTGATAAAGAGGTAAGTGCCATTTATGGAGGAAAGGTAAAACGAAAAACCGGTTGCAGAATCTTATTGAAGGCAAGGAACAAATTACAACGATACTCTGATATACTCCCAAAGTTTGAAGTTAAAATCAAATCTTGTCACTGTGATATTTAAGGTGTAACTAAAAGCGCTCTCTATTTTTTAATATAAGCTTCCCTTTGAGTTGGACCTCTGTATAAAACTTGGATGTTTAGTGTAATTTTAACAGAACCAGAAAAGAAGTCTATTTGTAAAGATGAATGCTTACAAAATGTAATAAATATTCATTGCTACTACAGTTAATTTTTTCTGAAATCATCTTTAAGTTCAGATATAATCCTTTTTGAACACTGGGCATATCCCTTCAGAATGCTAAAAGGCCCTTCCTATGCTTGTTTCAAGGTCTAGCATTGGCTGGAAAGTACCACGGTAAGAATGGGAGATGCATTTTAAAGCTACCGTATATGGTAACCCTGAGCTTAGTGTACATGAACGATCGCTACCTTTTCATTGAATTGTGGGAGAAGAAAAATGACTCATCAGTGGTGTTGGGGAAATAATCTCATTTTAAAATCCAAAACTTTATCTTCCTTTTAAAGTGTCTTTCACCAAGAAAAGCAGAAATTTTATTCCCAAGAGAACCCAAAACCTTCCTGACCCTTTCACTTCATCTCTGAGTGTAGAGTAGCCTCATTTCAACTGAGAAGCAAAACCCCACATCCTTTCTCTGAAGCCATTGATTTTTCTGCTTGAAAAATAAGAGGCTGCAGATGACAATAAGCAATCATCAAATTTCCCTCCACTTTGGTTCCAGACACACAGGTACCTCTTCCTTGAAGGGCAGGCTGTGAGCTGTCTATAGAAGGTGTAAATGAGAACAGATGAGGGAGGGTTGCCAAAACCACCAAGTTCCTGCTTCTCTTTCTTACATAGAGAACTTCAGTGAGCTCTCTGGGGAGACTTGGGATTTGTTTCTGGTTGGGAAATGTTAACGTGTTTTAATCTTCATTTGCCTTGTCCATCTCCTCCTCGGTTTCTCTCCCCTGCATTCATGATGGAGATGGGAAGCTTTCCCTCCTGCCTCAAGTCCTTGTCACCATCAAGCCCCCTTCAGAATGCCTCCCTGTCTGTGGCATTTCAGGAAACACTTACCTGAACATTGCAGTTCACTGACATCTTCAAAATTCCAGATTAACTATGCTTTAAAGGGAGGAATCTCAAGACACCTTTCAAATCACATTCAAAAAATAGCAGAGGGGGATAATGATATTTTCCCACATTATAGATGATCAGGAAGTATTCAGAGACACTGTCTTTCCTGAGAATCCTCATTTAGATCTCTTCTGTCTAAAATGATCGTTTTTCTCCTTCTCTTTCTTGAGGGCTTGGTATATTTTAAAATCACTGATTTATTAGCGGTACTTTCACATATGAAAAAAGAGAGCCTGGAGGTTATGAAAATCCCTGACAATGAAAATATGGAGATATGCAGTGTTAATTTCTAAGCCTACAAGTAATTATTTACAAATTACATTCATAGTCTTGAGATTCAGCATTTATTTCTTTAAATAAGTATTTTATGAAGTGTCATGTCATAGCAGAAGAGAGTGATATGAAACTTTAAAAGTTACCTTAAGGAAATTCAAGGCATAATTGCAAAGAGACAAAAAAAAGGAGCAGGTTTTCATTCTCGAGGCGGTGCTGCTTTGCAAATAATAGGTCAGTTCTTGTCTTTTCACTACTCAATGGGTGGTTGAGTGGTCACAATAGGCTAGAATGAGAAATTACATGGGGGACAGTTACATGCAAGAAATTGGGAGACTGACCTGGTGCAGCTAGGGTCATCCACTCCCATCAGTCAGTGGCTCCAACTACTCATACCTAATTAATGCTTTCAGTTTCAGTAGGACCTGGGACCACACACAACAGCTTTCTGCAGTAGTATTAAACTTCCCATACTTGGGTAGTTTTTGCGCCATCTAGGTTGTTATGTGGGAAACCAGACTCTTTTATAAATGGGCTAAGGAAATGAGGAACAGCCACTTCACAAAAAAAGATCTTCAATCAATCAACAGATACATGAAAAAATGTTCAACATCTCCAGTAGTAAGAGAAATGCAAATCAAAACTACCCTAAGATTTCATCTCATCCCAATTAGAATGACTATTATCAAGAATACAAGCAACAATAGGTATTGGTGAGGATGTGGGGGAAAAGGCACACTAATACATTGCTGGTTGCAAATTTGATTCCCCAGAAAACTTGGAATGGAACCACCATTTGACCCAGCTATTCCACTCCTTGGCCTATATCCAAAGGACTTAAAATCAGCATACTACAGTGACACAGTTACTTCGATGTTTATAATAGTTTAATTCGCAATAGCTAGATTGTGGAACCAACCTAGATGCCCTTCAATAGATGAATGGATAAGGAAACAGTAGTATGTACACACAATGGAATATTATTCAGTCGTAAGAAGAATAAAATTGTGGCATTTGCAGGTAAATAGATGGAGTTGGAGAATATCATGCTAAGTGAAATAAGCCAATCCCAAAAAACCAAAGGCCGAATGAATTCTCTGATAAGTGGATGATGATACATAATGGAAGTGGAGGGGATAAGGGAAGCATGGATTAAGAATGGATTGTGTAGAGGGAAATGAGGAGTGGGGAAGGGGTAGAGGGAAGGAAAGATTATGGAATGAGAGAAACATCATTACCCTATGTACAAGTATGATTACACAAATTGTATGACTCTACTTCATGTACAACCAGAGAAATGAAAGTTGTACTCCATTAGTATACAATGAATCAAAATATACTTTAAAAAATAAAATAAAATAAAGCCTCAACAGGGATTACAAAATAGTCCAAGGGTAGCTATTAACAACCCAAACCAGTACCAAACAGTTTACAATTGTAAAAATTACTAGCAGTCATTGGAGAAAATTGGGAGCATGCTGGGGGTTGCCTAAATCAGAGATAGACATGTCATTTAAGATTTTAGGGGGTTAATACGGCTACCAGATCACCCTGTGAAGAGTCACAGGCATGGAACTGTAGGTGGAGGGTATCAGAGGGGAGAAGCAGCAGAGCTCTGGAGTTGAGGAAGAGGAGAATTGGGTAGTTTCAGGTTCAGACTGAGATTAAGAACACAAATACAAAGCTTAATTTTAGTGGTACATTAACATTTTATAAAGGTTCTTTAGAACAACGTGTTCTGTTTTGTTTTAAAGACAGATTTGTGACTGCATGAACAGGACCTTGGATTCAATTCCATTACTTAAAGAAGAAAAGAATAGTTTTCAATAAGTAATGGCCCTTCCCCATCTCCTTCCTATTGGAACTCCATGAACATTCATGACCATTGTCAGATGAAAATCCATCTCTTCCCAACTCCTCTGTTGAGAAGAGGCACCCATAGCAGGCAAAACAGAAAGATGTTAATGAAGCCCTACCTTGCATCCTCCTCAGTCAACCATGGGCAAGATCCTGAGGAACACAGTACAGATCATGGCCCCAGGAAGTGCCAACTCTCCCTCACTGGAGCCAGACCCAACATAGACTCAGGGCATTTCCTACACTTACACCAAAATTTGTAAGAATAAGAAAGAACTGCCAAGTGTACATCACAATGCCATCAGTGTAGTGCTAGAAGATATCAAAGCCTAATGGAGCATATCCTGATAGTATTCGTCCCAGCTCTATAAAAGTTTAAGAGGTGTTTGCAAGTGATTTATTTCTAACTGCAGATAAAGGCATTTTGAAAAATCTGAGTAAATACATACAGAATTGCTTGTTATGGTGCTTAACCCATTAGAGGATAAATAAATAAACATTCAATAAATAAATTCGTATGTGAACAGTTGAATGAATAAAGCTACACACCAACAGCTAGTAATTTATCAGTGACTATAAGATGGCATATAACTTGTCAAGATTTGGATATGTGGTGTCCCCCAAAAAGCTCAAGTTGAGACATTGCAAAAATGTTCAGAGGAGAAATTATTAGGTTATGAGATCTTTAACCTAATAGGTAGAATAATCTACTGATGAGTTAACTGCGTGAGGATATGCCTCACCTGCCTACAGTTACCATCCAATTATTCTATTCAAATTATTAATTCATGAAGTAGATTAATCACTAACTTGATTACAGCATTCATAATCTAATCATTTTATCTCCTGTATTAACATAGGAGCTTTGGCTCTGGGGAACCTTATATCCAAACCATAACATTGGATTAGAACTCTCTGTCACCAAGTCCATACTGCCCGCTCCCTGCCACTCAGTTCTTGACTCAAAAATTAGTGAGACCCTCACTTTAAGTTTCCATGTAACTAAACTTATAAATCACTCTTTATCCCATCCCTCTTCTTCTAAGTGTTTATTTTGGAAATTAATGAAATTAAGAAATTTTTAACTTTCTAACATTGTTCTCCCATGTGTTAGCAAAAGAAGTAACACATCTGTTTTTATCCACAGTACTATTGGAGAGTGCATTCATTATATAGAATATGATGTGATATACATATATCCAGAATATAGATATATGTATCTTTCTCTATATATAGCACATGCATATATAGCATGATTCATAGTGATTACAGCTGGTTAGAAAAAATAACAATTGAAAGGTAATCCTTGTTTGGAAGGAGCATGTGTGTATATGGTTGACTTTTGACTATAAAATATATTTCAAAATGTTATTCTTTAAAAAAGAAAAAGAGACTACACAATTAAATAAAGAGCCTTCAGAGTGGGAGAAAATCTTTGCCACACATACTTCGGACAGAGCACTAATCTCCAGAATCTACCAAGTACTCAAAAATCTTTATACCACGAACACCAATAACCCAATCAATAAATGGGCCAAGGAAATGAACAGACACTTTACAGAGGAAGATCTACAAGCAATCAACAGATTTATGAAAAAATGTTCAACATCACTCGTTATAAGAGAAATGCAAATCAAAACCACCTTAAGATTTCATCTTACCCCAATTAGAATGTCTTTTATCAAGAACACAGGCAACAACAGGTGTTGGCGAGGATGTGGGGAAAATGGTACACTCATACATTGCTGGTGGGAGTGCAAGTTGGTGCAGCCACTCTGGAAAGCAGTGTGGAGATTCCTTAGAAAACTTGGAATGGATCCACCATTTGACCCTGCTATCCCACTCCTTGGCTTATACCCAAAAGACTTAAAATCAGATTGCCTCAGTGATGCAGCCACATCAATGTCCATAGCTGCTCAATTCACAATAGCTAGATTATGGAATCAACCTAGATGCCCTTCAGTAGATGAATGGATAAAGAAACTGTGGTATATATACACAATGGAATATTACTCAGCCATAAAGAAGAATAAAATTATGGTATTTGTAGGTAAATGGATGATGTTGGAAACTCTTATGCTAAGTGAGATCAGCCAATCCCAAAAATCCAAAAGCCGAATGGTCTCTCTGATATATGAATGATGATGCATAATGTGGGGGGGAAAGATGGCAAGAATGGAGGAAAGATAGCTAGCATAGAGGGAAGGGAGGGGTGGGGGTGGGTGGGGGGTAAAATTAATAACAATGTGTGACAGATACCATTGCCCTGTGTACATGCATGAATGCACAGATGGTGTGACTCTACTTTGTGTACAACCAGTGAAACAATAGCTGTACTCCATTTGTGTTCAATGAATCAATAAGTAAATAAAAGAATAAATAAAAAAAGAGTATATTCTATTAAAAATGATCTTCATTGTACTTTGTTGTGCAAAGCCCTATCACTAGATAAGAAGAAATAGAGGAAATGGATTAGAACTTTTATTTCAGTTGAAAAGGAGCCTCAAGTTCCACTCTCTCTCTCTCAAAATTTGAAGATATTTTGGAATATTGTATATTTCTGAAACCAAACCAAGGTATGTGAAACTTACATATATGTATATATACTTCTCTATACATATATATTTAATATATGTAGTATATACACAGTATATCTAGTATGCTGTATATATTTTATATTCCAAATTGAGTCAACTTTTCATTAATTTTATATA
>JAJEJO010001967.1:229906-244086 GCA_020662805.1 Glaucomys volans
TATCAATACTAAGAATAGTTTATTCTTGTGCATTCTTTCATATTTCTCTTGATAAGTGCAACTAAACACCCTGAAAAATGTGTATTTTTAAAATAACCCTGAAAGAGGGAGAGAAGGTAGACCTACAAAGGACCTCCACAAAATACCCTTGTTATAACTCTCCAGATTTTCTTTTGTCCCAGTCTTGAACATGAAGAGACCAGTAACCCAAAACACTAACATTCACATACACATGTACACACACACACACACACACACACACACCAACAAAAGCCTACTGTCTCCAACCAATGACCAAAAAATGCACAGACTAAAGAGAAGGAAGTTTGTGACCGTCACCATCATGCCATCACTGGAGAGCCTGTGGAGAGGTGAAACGAGGAGTTTCTAGGCTCTCGTGTCAGAAGGTCGCTCAGGAGGCAGAGCATGGACACCTCCCTGGCAGGAGAAGGCAGCATGCCCACCTCTCCAGGCTGAGCCTTGTTTCAGAAAACCAGACACAACAAAATTAAATCAGAACTAACGTCTCATGAAATGACATAAAAATGTCTAGATTTCCAACTGAAAATCATCAGGAACAGGAAAAATTGGTTAGAGTTAAATTAAATTTTTAAGAGCCACAAAGAGATGACAGCACCAAGTTGACAGAGATGTTGCATCTGCCTGACAAAGACGTCAACGCAGCCACTGTGAGACGCTTCAAGAAAACATCATCCTTGAAACAAAAGAAAAAATGGAAAGCCTCAACAACACCAAAAAAAGTCATGCCTCACTTAAGCAATAGAAGATTAAACAATAACTAAATAAAAACTTTTTATTTGAAAAATTTTACAGTCAAAAAAGTAATAAAAATTTCCAAGTTCAATTGATTTCACTGAAAAATTTTATCAAACTTTTAAAGAATTGGTATCAATCATATACAATCTTTCTCCAAAAAACCAGAAGCAGAGAGAACACTCCTGGAATAATTTGTGAAGCTAATAGTATGTAAATACCAAAACCAGACAATGACACTACAAAGTAAGAAAATCAGTTTATTTTTGTTCCTAATGAAAAAGTAACAAAATTTCTCAACTAAATATTAGCAAGTAGAATTCAATTAATACAAAAAGAATTATACACCCTGACCAAAATTGGTTTAGGCCAGGGATACAAACCTTGTTTAATATTTGAAACTTGGTCTATATAATATGCCATTGTTCATATTTAAAATTTTTATTTGTTCTAATTGGTTATACATGACAGTAGAATGCAGTAATGCATTTTGATAAATCATACATAAATGGAGTATAATTTCTCATTTTTCTGATTGCACATGTTGTAGGATCACCTTGGTCATGTAGTCATATATGTATATGAGGTAATAATGTCTGTTTCTCTCCACCATCCTCCCCAACCCCACACTCCTCCTCTCCCCCTACTCCCCTCTACCCAATCCAAAGTAACTTCATTCTTACATAGTAGCCACACCCCCAATTGTGAATTAGTATCCACATATCACAGAAAACATTCAGACTTTGGCTTTTTGGATTTGGCTTATTTCACTTAGCATGATATAATCCAACTCCATTCAGTTGTCAGCCATGCCAAAATTTCATTCTCCTTTAAAGCTGAATGTATGTGTATATATACATACATTTGAGATATGTATATGTGTGTGATATATTATATATATCATATTTTATTTTTATTCATTTATCTGTTGAAGGACACCTAGGTCAGTCCCATAGGTTATCTATTGCACAATGAGCTGCTTTATAAACATTGATGGGCAATCTTTAGCAAGAAAAGTGAAGCAGGAGGCATCACAATACCAGACCTCAAACTATACAACTGAGCCATACTAGCAAAAACAGCATGGTACTGGCACCAAAACAGACACATAGACCAATGGTACAAAATGGAAGACACAGAGACAAACTCACATAGACACAGCTATCTCATACTGGACAAAGGAGCCAAAAACATTTGCTGGAGAAAAGTCTATTCAACAAATGGTCTTGGAAAAATATTACACCACATGTTACAAAATGAAATTAAACCTTTATCTCTCACCCTGCACAAAACTCAACTCAAAATGGATCAAAGACTTGGACGAGAACAGAGACCCTGCACCTAAATGCCATCTTAACAGGTTAAAGAAGGAAAACCACACGATTGTATCAAGCGTTACATAAAAGCACTTGAAAAATTTCAATGGCTATTTGTGATAACTTTTTTAAAAACTTAGAGAAAGTTCTAAAGTTGATAAGGAGCAACTGTAAACATCCTACTGCTAGCTTAGAACTTTGTTATTATATACTGAATGGTTTTCTCCTAATATTGGAAAAGAGGCATGTATATCCACTCTTCTTATTCTTTTCCAAAATAGTTCTGTAATTTCTAGTCAATGTAATAGCAAGAAAATAGTGTAAAACACATTCAAAGTGCAATGGAAGATAAAAAAAAAAAATGGTCATTATTTGCAGGTGACCTGATTTTCTATATAGAAAATTTTTAAGAAATCTACAAAAACAAAACAAAATTCCTAGAACTGATAATTTATTATTGATTTAAAATGTTTATTCATTTTTCACAAATGATTCAATGCTATAAACTTCTCTTTATCAAGGTGATAAGATAGAAGACAAATATACAAAACCAAACATATGTCTATGGCATAAATTTTTGTCACTGTAACACAATGCCTAACAGAGACTATTTCAGAAGGGAAGGAGGTTTTTTTTAAACCTCTGTTTTGGAGATTTAACGTTCAAGATAAAGAGGCCCATGGTTTGGTCTCTGATGACAGTGGTGGATTGTACACATTATGATGGAAGCACTGGAGAGCAAGTTGTTCCATCGCCAACCAGGAAGCAGTAAGAAATGGGTGGAGCTAGGCTTGCTCATTGATAACAATCCTCTTATAGGAATCTCTTAAATCCCTTCCAAGGGTACAGCTCCATGAACTACTGCTATGCCCCACTTCCTGAAGGGTTCACACCATGCCCGAAAACGTGAACTTTTATAGGACCCTCGATCCAAACCATAGCAGCCCATATTCCAGCAATGAACATTTGTACAATGACTTAAAAGTTCAATACCATCTACAATCACACATACAAAGAATACTCAGGGAAAGACAAAGGAATTGAAATGGCTAAAACAATTTTGAAGAGGAATGAGAGATGTCAGTCCAAACCAGGTCTAGATTCATGATCCTTAGTAATCTGAAGTGTGTCATACTAGGAGAAAGATAGATATCCCTCTTACAAACATGAACGGGGAAAAAAAGAAATATATCTACACAAACTGAATTTTGACAAGATTGCAGAGGCAATTCAATGGAGGAAAGAAAGCTCTTTCAACAAATTATAATAGAATGACTGAGCATATGTAGGTTAAAAACATTGCTGAAAATATAAAGAGCTTTAAAAAATAAAGTTCACTTTTAAAAAAAGACTGCCAACTTATATAACATGTTTTGTAAAAAAAAAAAAAAAAAACTCAAAATGGCTTAGAGACTTTAATGTAAAATGTACAACTGAACATTTCCTAGAAGAAGGAAACCACAAGAGAAAATCTTTGCATTTTGGGGTTACAAAAGGAATTTTGAAATTTGGTACAGAAAGCACAATTCATAAAAAGAAAGATTGATAAATTGATAAATTGAATATCATTAAAACTGATAATGCTTTATTGGGAATCCTGTTAAGAGGATGAAAACACAAGTTGGAAAGTGTGATAAAACATTTATAAATCACATATCCAGCATAGGCCTGGTGTACTGACTTTGCAAGGAATTCTCAAATCTCAAATCAGAGCTTAGGCAGAAGACACATGCAAGCAGCACATAAGCTCAGGATAAGACTTTAAGCATCGTCAGCCATTGGGGAAACGCACATAAAGCCACAATGAGCCACCAATGCTTGTAAGATTCAGAAATTTAGGCCAGGGAAGTCCCCCAAAGGTCCATTGGTGATGGCCCATTGGCCTGTGCTGTGATTGGTGACTGGGCAGAGGTGGGACCTTCAGGAGGTGGAGTCTGTTGGGAGGAGGTTAGGGCATTGGAAGTGCTCTTTTGTTTTTTCGTCCTGGTTGCCATGAGATTTACACAGTTCCTCTACCTTACTCCACCATGTCCTGTGTTGCCCTAGGATAGACTGAAATCTCTGAACCTGTGAGAAAACAAGACACCCCTTCCTAAGCTGGTAATGCCAGGTGTGAGGTTAAGTTGTCACAGCCACATAACTCTAACACAAACGACATCACCAAACCCTGGAGATAGTACAGACAAACTGAATCATTCTCACATTGCTGGTGGGAATGTAAAACAATACAACCCTTCTACAGAAGAGTCTATAAAGTTGTTTAAAAATGTGTAGAACTACCATAGGTCTCAGAATTATCACTTTTGAACATTTTTCCCAAAATAAATGAAACTTATGCTTGCACAAATTCTGGACACAAATACTTGCATCAACTTTATTTGCTGTAGCCAAAGTTTGAAACAACTTCCTGCTGTCATGCAACTGGTGAACAAACTGTGGTAGGTCTATTCCAAGGAAAAACATTGTGCTAAAATGAAAGAACAGAAAGGAAGGAAGAAAGAAAAAATTTGATACTTGCAGGTATATAAAAAAACTTGTAGCAAAAAGTTGTGTGCTTGAGTCTTCCTGGCAGCGCACCTCTGGGTAGTGGCCGCATGACCATGTGATCCCCCAATATGTACAATTGGAAAAATGAGAAATTATACTCCATGGATGTATGAGTTATCAAAATGCATAAATGCATTCTACTGTCATATGTAACTAAATAGAACAAATAAAAAATAAAAATGGAAAAGATAATATTTAAAAATATTTTATGAAAAGTTATATGCTGTCTGATCTCATCTATGCAACATTCCAAAATGACAAAATTTTAGAAATGGGGCATGAATTAGCAATTGTCAGGGGTTTTAGGGTGTGTGATGGGAGAATTGAAATAAGCATGGCTTAAAAATATAATATAAAGAGTAATTATTTTGAAAGAAATATCCTTATTTTCATTGCTTCAGTGTCCATATTCTGCTTGCAACATTGTATCTCTCTCTTTCCAAGAAGCTATCATTTTGAGGACTTGGTGAAGCCACTTTCTCAATATTAACTTCCTGAGAAATTGTTATAACTGCATGTAAGTTTACAATGAGCTAAACATAAACTGATGAAAACAAGTTTTAAAATCTTGATGGCTAATTTTATGTGTCAACTGAATTGGACCATGGGGTACCCAGATATTCCACAAACATTAGTTGGGGAGTGTCTGCGGAGTTGTTCCTGGAAGAGATTAACGCTTGAATTGTTAGGCTGGGTTCAGCACATTGGCCTCCCTAATGCGCAGCTGAAAAGGAACAAAACCGTACATCTGAATGAACCAAGCTCCTCCTACCTGACCACCTGAGCCGGGCTGATCTTTTTCTATATTCTGGCTCAGCCTGGAGTTTTGGCTTTTGGGTCAAAAGCTCAAAAGTTTCAGAACGCAGCAATAGGCTCAGGTGTCCAGGTTCGCCAGCCTTCAGATTCAAAGTGGAACTCTTTATTGTCTTGGTTGTCTCCAGCTCGCTGACTGTAGCTCTTCTCAGCTTCCATCCCCAAATATGCAACTCCTGATAATAAAGCTCTCTCTGCATATTGTTTCATAAACTGCAATAGTAAAATATTAGGAGAATGATTTAAGTATATATCCTAGGTCTGAAAAAGAATTCTGTCTGTCACTTGCTATTGATACTTACCCAGAGGAAAAGGAGAAATGAGAATATTCTCTTTATCAGTGTTGTGTGTGTGTGTGTGTGTGTGTGTCTGAGAGACAGAGAGAAAGAAAGAGAGAGAGAGAGAGAGAGAGAGAAAGTTGGAAAAGCCTGTCTCAGATGTTTCTGTGAAGGTAGAAGCAGGGAACAAGAAGTAAAAGAATTTAATTCATAAAAAAAATACACCCCTGGAAACATAACACATCAAAGGGCAGTTGGTTCATGTTAAGTCCACATCTGTGTTCATTACCTATTCAGATCAGCATGTGGCAATTTTTATTTGTCAGTGCAAATCAATCAACCTCCATTTACAAAAAATAAAAAAGGTAGACTATTTTGGGTCATCAGTATAATTCAAGTGGTATTCTATTTTAGAAAAGTCATTTCTTTTTAAAGATGTTTTAATATTCATGATTTGAACATTTAATTATGGTTGATATTAAATAAAAAAGAATGAGAGCACATTTTGACTTGCAAAGTTTGTACTTCACTAAGAATCCATTAGGCCAGACTCAGTAGTTTAAGAGTGAATCTTCTTTTCTTTTCTTTTCTTTTTTTTTTTTTTTTTGAAATTTAGGTGAAGCATATTTAATTGTAGATACATCTAATTGTAAAACTTTAAAAGTTTTTTTTAATAACATAGTACTATAGGCAACAGCTCTATTAGAATGAGTGTAATTTATATATAATCATTATTCTTGTTTCTTATAAAATTTAAATGACATCTCCATATCTTACGACTCCAAAATCATGTTTTATTGAAAAATATCAATTGAAGGTGAAAGGGACTTCCAAGTCAGAGAGACTCTGATTCAAATCATGCACCACCTCTTCTAGCCATTCTGATGACAGTCACACACATCACTTGATGAATTGTCTGCTGTCAGTTAATTTATATGTAGTATCTCTGTCTTATTTTACCCTTATAATAATTCAGAGATGAATAACAAGCTTGCTTCATTTTACAGATATAGAATCAGGCTCAAACCGATTATAAGTACTTGGAGAGTTAGCTAAAATTTAGTTTTACTTTCCTCACTAATGAAAAGAAAAAAAAGACTTATCTGCCTCACTTTGTTATGAATTGTAAGCAATATCATATATGCAATACATCAAGTTCAGCTCCATTACCTAATAGTCAATAAATATAATATTCATTTATTTTGATTAAAATACTCTTCAGGTTCACTTCACACACAGAGATAAGTCAGAATCTGTTTGCAATGCTGGGTTGTCAGAGAGACTAAGATGATGCTAATCAGGATGGAGCGTTTACAGGTTTCAATTATCTAAGTCAACTTCATATGCACCAATGGTCATTCCTCAACATCCACAGGGATAGGTTCCAGGAAACCCATGGCTCAGATGCCAAAATCTGTATATGCTCAATTTCCTTAAAATGGCAAAGCATTTGCATATGACCCCTGCACATTCTGTTCTATGCTCTAAATCATCTCCAGATTATTTGCAATACTGGATACAGCATAAGTACTACATAAATGACTGCTATACTTTATTATTTAAGGAGTAGTGCCAAGAAAAAAATCAGTGTGTATGTCCCATACAGACTGAAATTTCTGTGTGTGAATATTTTCAATGTATGGTTGTTTGAGTTTGCAAATGCAAAACGACAGACACAGAGGACAGGCTGAATATTCCTCTTCAAACAAACAAAGCAAGAGCAAAATCCCTATGATGTGTGAAGAAATAAGCAGTCCATTCCAGACTTTGGTTTTCAGGTGGAGACAGTACCTTCTTAAGAAATGGCTGACAAGAAATGATATTATACCTTACACATTCATCAAATTAAAAATAAAAGTTAAAGTCTCAGATTCATATTAAGATAAAACAACATTTTAAAGCTTTTTAAAATTCAAATCAAAAGACTTTTCATGCTTTGGCATTCAAAGCAGCACTGAAGGACTCCCCTGGGCTCACTGCTAATTTTAAAGCTATTAGACATAAGGACTGGCTTTCCAGGGAGGTGCGGTGCTGAATTCATCCCTCTCCTTTCTGGAGAGAAACCCAGAGGCCTCAAGATTTAAAGCCAGTCAGTTCAACAGACCATGACAAGACTCAAACTTTCTTGAGAAATAAAAAAAATACATTAAGAAGCTATTTGACAAGGCCATTTTCGGAATAGATTTGAGCATATCTTTGATTATCTAGGATGTTTAATTCCTAGAACCCTCCTCCAAGAAAATCTCTTATTTATCTCAATATTTTAAAATCTTTTAATTTGTAAAGGCTTAGGAACACAGCCGAAGACATTTTCAGATTCATATAGCTGGATCTCTGATTACTGACATCCTACAGAGCAATATGCATTATTGTCTAATCACATGATGATATGTAATTTTTGATGTCATTATTTTTCCACAAGATTGAATAACAAGTATGTGACACTTTGATCTTAACAAATAATTTAAATAACTTTCAATCTATGAAATTATATGCTTAATCACACAGAAGCATCATCTGTAAGGTAGTACTCATACCCCATTTTGCTTCAAAGTGTACTGAAATATTAAAGAAGTCACTATAATTTTAAATGGAAATTAACATCAAGGGAATTCTCTACCCTGAAATAACTAATGAGGAATACTTATTACTCTTAAAATAAGTTTCATATGCCTTCCAAAGAATGGTCATTTAAGTTCAAATAAAGTGGGGAAAAAGTAGCTTAAATCACATAATTAAGCAAAGAACTGAATCTATGAATTGATTAATGTGAGGTAAGAAGACTAACGTAGCTTGTCTCTGGAGATTTTAGGCAACAGCGTTTTTCTGCTTAATTCGTATTGGAGATTCCCATAATGGCACTGCCATGAGGAGTATCCTAGGCAATGCGACTTCTCTGTGTATTTAGATTATTTTGCGTCTAGAAGATACATGACCTTTGAATAGAGTGATCATAGCACCTTTGGCTTTGAATGGCCAGAAAATAATAATTGGAAAAAAACTGGCATATCAAAATTAAAGGGGGGAAAGAGGCAGAGAGAGAGAGAGAGAGAGAGAATAAAATGACTGACACTTCCTTTTGGTAGCCATTGTCCTTCATGAGATCACCAGAGGTACTTCCTTCATTACCTTTATTTTCCACAATTTTGACTCACTCACCTGTCCTTTGTCAGGCCTCTGAGGTGATTGGCATGAACCAGAGAGATGCCTTGAAGGACGACTGGGAAAACCCCTGCCCGGGGAAGACTGCTATGGGATCCCTGAGGGCTATAACTCTTGACATTGGCCTCCCTAGGACCAGGCTCAAAAGAATCATGATACTGCCAAACATTGCCAGCTAGAAGTTAATTAGGCCATCATTTCCTATAAGATATTACAAGTACTCTGCAGCTTCATATGCCCTCAAAGTCCTCTGAATTTAAGAACAATTGTTAAGAATATTAACTGCACTAAAATTCTCCATTAATTTTAGCAACTGATATGCTTCTTTTTTGGCTTAGAATGGGTAAAAGGCAGTCAGATCACCAGTGAAATCTTTTTCCTCCAAAAGTGAAAAGTGCTTCTTATGTCTGGTAATCTCTTCTCTTGGTGTGTCTTCATTTTCTTTACTTCAAAATAAGAAATTTAAAGCTGTGAGGCTCCCTAATCATTTTCTAATGCTCTCTTTCATTTCCTTGCCTCTTTGTCCTTTGGCAGACACTTTTCATCTGCCGGGCTTATGATGTTCTCAGCCTCCCATCATCTCTCCTGACTTTGTTTTCACTTCCACAATGCAGAGATAGCAGTAAAAGATATTTTTTAAACCAAAAATGAAAAGGTGATCACAAGCTTATTTTTGCTGCTGCTTCACAAACCATCTTGCAATAACAGAAGGTTTTGCTTACCAAAGAGATTAGAAAGCATATTTAAACTCACAAAGCTTTCAGAACAAAGTGAACATGATCTTAATATTTTCAATAATACAGGACACAGTTCACATCGAGTTCCTCCCACGTCATGTGGTATTTACAAGGAAAAGTGCTGTGAGCAGCATTACTATTCAGCCATGGTACCTCAGTACAGCATGTTCTATTATCCTTCATTAAAGCAAAAAGCCACTATTCTAGGTTTTGTGATCCTAATTTATATGAGTGTTGACATCACCAAAATGTGTGTATTTTAGATGTCTGAAGAATGCATAAGGCTGTTTATGAATATATGTACCTATATGTGTTTTAGTTGATGCCATCTTACAAATTCTGACTGCAACACTGCCCTTAGTTGTGGGAGTATATTACCACCAGCCCATCCCTTCCACTGAAGTTGGACAACTAGATTGTTTCCACATCTTTGCAACCACAAGCACTGTTGATTTTGCAATGTGCATTCTTCGATGCTTCCATGAGAATACGCACAGGGATTTTGCTGGTACTAAATTTATTAAATATGGCCAGATGGCTTTCTGGAAAGGCTGCCCTAGTTAAGACTTCTCAAATACACACATACGTGCACATGCAAATAGTGTATAAGTTTGGATCTTATAGGCAGTTGAATCTTTACTTACATATTTTTAGTTGCAATTTGATCTTTAGTACAGTATTTCTTGTGGGAAAAAAGAAACAGCTGAAGTGAAAGAATAAACTAAGAAGTCCATGACAAAATTCATAACAGGGATTTTCTTAACTAAGACCCAAAAGCACACTGCTTGCACATTGAAAAATTCTTCTCACCTACTTTTAGTAAAATGGATATTTATAAATTAAAACCAATGCCTAGATGTTTTATCAAAAAAAAAATTTAATACCTGCAGCATACCTTAAATCTCATTGAAAGGACTTAGGGGATTCATTGTGAGAATTTTGTGAAAATGATTTGCTATGTTCATGCACTATTGGTCCTCAAGCTTGCCTGTATTTAATAATCAAATGGCTCTTATAAGAAAAGCTTTATTCAATAGTAAATATTATTAGCTGACAATATGTAGACATTAAAATCAAAACTGCCTGTTAGATTGCACAACATTTTGACTACTCAGAGGGTAGAAAAATAGCAAATATGCGCTAACCTAAAGTAAAACATTTTCAATGTCCCTGCAGAAGGCAATAAAATACATGGTTTCACTCAGAGTAATTCAATTAATTTATTAAATT
The DNA here is from genome assembly GCA_020662805.1 of Glaucomys volans. Classification (NCBI taxonomy): domain Eukaryota; kingdom Metazoa; phylum Chordata; class Mammalia; order Rodentia; family Sciuridae; genus Glaucomys; species Glaucomys volans. The sequence continues at coordinate 240,764 of JAJEJO010001967.1, forward strand.
TATTCAAATGTCAAATGTAATATGATTTTATTTTCAAGATGTCAGTTATTCTCTCCATATTGAAGCGTGACTTAAGTGTATGCTTTACTTTCAATGTTCATACAGAAAAGTTAGCTCAAGCACTGGTAATATTTCATTATAATAATGAAGATAATTCTATCAGCATACCATTCATAGCAATCCTATTTATTGACCACCTACTGCATGTCAGGGACTTCACATTTCTTGCAACATCTGATCTTCAGAACACTAAATAGGGCTTGTTACTCCCAAATCAGAAAAGAAACAGGCGGAGTAACTTGAGTATCTCACTGTAAGAGGCCCAGACAGATCTGAATGATTCCACGTACTCTGTGTTTTCCAGTGTATGTTCACTTTGAGAAATAATTCAGAGAAGTTCAGTATGTGTCCATTTGGCTGGGCCACTGGGCCCAAACGTGTGGTTATACATTATTCTGTATGTTTCTCCGAGGGTGATTTGAAAGATATTAACATTTACTTGGGTGGACTTTGAGTAAAGCAGTTTGCCCTTCACCATGTTGGAGGGACAAGTCCTGGATGGAGGGGAAGGTGGACTTCCAAGCAGGGGGGAATTCCTTCAGATGACAACTTTACAACCCAGTTCTTCCCTGGTCTCCAGCCTGCTCTCCTACCCTGAAGATTTCCGGTTCACCAGTCCTCCTGTTAATTGCCTGAGTCATTACTTTTCATTATGAAATACCCACCTTTCCACCCACAACCACCCCTGCTGTGGGTCCTGTTTCTCTGAAGAAGCCTAACACCATCCTAAAAGATATGAATGTCTTCATGAACCACTCTCCACTGTTGTTTTCATTTAAGTTTTTAAATTCTTTTTATTTACACATAACATATAATGTATGTATAAATTCTTTTTATTTGCACATATATTTTGACAGAATCACAAAATCATGAAACATAATTTGCTCTAATTCAGTTCCCAGTAGTTCCTCCCTTCTTCCTTCTCCCTCCCCTGGCTCCCCTCCCGTTACGCTGATGATATTTTTGTGATTTATTGTTTTTAGTGAATGTCTTGTGTGTGCACTTGATGTTGAGATTCACTGTCCTCTATTCATGTATGTAGATAGGAAACTTCAATCAGATTCTTTCTACCAATCTTCCATTTTCCTGACCCTCCTTCCTTCCCTCAATCCTCTTCATCTATTCTACTGATCTTTCCTCTATTTTGATGAAATTCTCTCTTCTTTTCTCTCTTTTTCTTTTAATTTCCCCTTCTTATTTGGGATTAGCTTCCATCCACATATCAGAAAAAAATTTGACTTTTGACTTTTGGGGACCGGCTTATTTCACTTAGCATGACAGTCTCCACTTCCATTCATTCATTTACTGACAAATGCCATATTTTCACTCCTCTTTATGGCAATTATCAAGAATACAAATAATTTAACTATTGGAGCCAGGCATGGTGGCTCATGTCTGTAATCCTAGTAGCTCAGGAGGCCGAGGCAAGAGGATCACAAATTCAAAGCCAGACTCAGCAACTGAGTGAGGCACTAAGCAACTCAGCAAGAACCTGTCTCAAAATACAAATATAAAAAAGGGGGCTGGAGATGTTTCCCAGAGGTTAAGCACCCCTGGGTTGAATCACTGGTACAAAATAAATAAATATTGATGAGGATGTGGGGAAAAAGGTACACTCAGACATTGTCAGTGGGACTGCAAATTAGTGCACCCACTCTGGGAAACAGCGTGGTGATTCCTCAAAAATCTAAGAATGGCTCAACCATATGACCTAGCTATCGCACTCGTCAGTATTTATCCAGAGGACTTAAAATCAGCACACTACAGTGACACAGCCTCAACAATATTTACAGCAGCTCAATTCACAATAGCTCTGGTATGGAGCCAACCTAGGTGCCCTTCCACAAATGAAATGGAAAAAGAAAATGTACTATATGTAGTTCTTTCTTCAGTGCACCTTCTCATCCTGTTCTTTTCTCAATCTTCCAATTCCTCTTCCTTCTATTCTTATTCTTGCTCTTATTTTAGGAGAGGATTATTTTCCTCAGGAAACATAGCCACGTCTTCTCCTTCAAAATCTCTATTTGCTTATTTTATAACATTATTTATTCATGAAGGATTTGTTGTTGTTCTCACTTCAAGGGATCAAATCAGGGCCTCATACATGCTACACAAGCACTCTACCACTGAGCTACACCCCCAGCCCCACTTATTCCTTTAGTCTAGGCAACAAAAGAGTTCTGACCAAGATGTGTGGTCAGACTGGATTTGTCTTATCACCTAAAGAGCATTCCAAATGTTACTTACCTCTTACTCTTCCCTTTATTTCAGAAAATATAACATACATTCTCTCTATATATTCTGTGTCTTACCCTTTCATTGAATCAATTACTGTCTCAAGTCATTTTAAAACTTCAATCAAATATTTATTTCTAGTAGTGATTTTTTTTTCAACTGACAATCTTAAGCACCATTCACATCAGGCAACTTTGTCCACCTATGAAATTTTTTAGATAGTCTTTTTTTAATTTCAAATAGTGTATTAGTTGTGGACAAGTAGTCTTTAATAAATTCCCTGTAAAATAACCATTTGGGAAAATATTTTACATGACATAGCATACATAGCATGCTAACTCATGCATCTGGTAGGTCTTAGGTCTCTGTACTTTAAATAAGTCCTGTTACTAGCCAAAAAAGACATGTGCTAATAATATCTGATGTTGACAATTTTCAGGAAATTATTTTAATTTAATCAAACTGTAACCACAGTGAATGGTTTTCAGATGTATTTTTATCAACACTTTTAGTCTCGTGGTTGACGAGAATGTCTCTGTTGGATGACAGATGTTCCCCAGCAGAAGTCACCACCATGAAGTTGCCGTGGAATGGACTGACGAATGAGAAGTTATCAGTCAAATCTCCCAAAGGAAAAGTTACTTCTCATTACTCAACCTTAGCATCACCTGAAGATGTATTCATGGATGATTGGAAGCCTCTCAGGAACCTCTCTGTATTTTACTGTGTTCTACATACTGTACCAAGTTGCTGGGAGTCAAAGACCCAAAGTACATCCAGCTCAATTCCTCTAGTGTATTGCTGTTCACACTCTTTGGACCATCAGAGATAACAAGGTAATTGAACATGTAGTAGAGTTTACTTATTTCCAGGAGAACGGGAGGTTTGAGAATCACTAGAACAATTCCTTCATTTCCCAAACAAGGGAATTGTGACTGGGAAAGCAAACTTAGCTTAGGAGATACTTTGAGCAGTGGAAAAGTAAAGATGAGAGACCATTCCCCCTTTCTCACAGGTCTTCAGGGTTC
>JAJEJO010001968.1:3259-27049 GCA_020662805.1 Glaucomys volans
AAAAAAAAAAAAAAGAAGTGGGCATGTAATTCAGTGGTAGAGCACTTGCCTGGCATGATTAAGACCCTGGGTTCTATCAGAAGTACAGAAGTAAGAAAAAGCAGAAGGAACCGGGTGTGGTGGCGCACACCTGTAATCCAAGTGACTTGGGAGGCTGAGTCAGGAGGATCGCAAGTTCAAAGCCAGCCTCAGCAACTTAGCTAGGCCCTAAGCAACTCAGTGAGACCCTGTCTCTAAATAAAATACAAAATAGGGCTGGGGATGTGGCTCAGTGGCCGAGTGTCCCTGAGTTCAATCCTTGGTTCAAAAAACAACAACAACAACAAAAAAAAACAAACCAGAAAAAGCAGAAGGAAATGTCGACATCAGAATTTTCTACATAATATATTTTTTCAATGCAATTAAAAAATTTCTAGCAACATAAAATAATTATACATATTTATGGGATATAATGTATAAGGCTTATCTCCCTGAGAAAACTTGTTTGGCTTCTCTAAACTTCAACTTCTTCATACATAAAGCACAAATAACAGTGCCTATTTCAAGCAACAAGGAAATAATATTTGTTAAGTATCATAGAATAATGCCTGCCTGTATAAAAGATCATCGGTACATTTGTTTCTTTCTATCCAGAGTCTAATATACTGTCACATGCATAATGATTATATTAGAGCAGAAATTGACTAAGACAATTAGGACTCTTACATGTGTGTGTAATTATATGCATCATTAATTATGATTGATTGACATTTCAGATCCAAGAGGTCATAGCCAGATAGGTAATTTTATTAGAAGATTTACTCTAAGAAAACTCTTTCTACTACTACTTCTGAAATCCTATCCACACCCACATTCATCAACTACCATGTCTTCATAATGTCGAAGAATGACATTATCATTATTGTCTTGGTAGAGCATGGAAATGGGAGACAGCTTGGTGGGGATACACACAGCCTGGGGGATCTCTGGGTCAACCGCATGCATCAGTGCTTGCATGAAAGCATAATTGGAACTGTTTAAATAGGTGGTCAGTGAGAAGGGACAATCTCCATGGCAGTAATTTGCCATGAACCCCTTGGGGGCTATGATCCATTTGTGCCAACCCAGGTCCTGGAAGTTGATAAAAAGCTGGTGAGGTCGGCAGAAATTCTTGTGAGAAGCCTTGGGGGCAGGGATGGCTGCTCTCCTTCTACGAGAAACAGAGTGGCACTGCTCAGGGTTGAGGGTCACCACCAGCAGGGAAGTACGAAAGGAAGGTCTCAGTCTGGCACAGGTGGCCTCCAGCCGGAAGTTCACAGCAGAGTCTCTGTCTCCTCTGACCACAATCTCCAAGAATAAGCCCAAGTTCTTCTGAGGTTTGTTATTCCAATCCTTAACCACATCCAGAAGGTTGAAGTGAAGGGCACCTTGAGGCCACGGTACAGACTGCAGGGCAAACATTTTTCCGGGCTTGGGGATGGATCGCCCCCACACCTGAGGCTCCTGAACCACCCACAGAGCCAACTCCAGTTCTGGTTCCAGGTTATAGTAAGAATTGGGCCCCAAGTCCAGGCGCAGCTGGGCCATTGTTAACTGCTCCCTTTCTTTGATGGCAGACAGGTTAAAGTAGAGGAGCTTCTGTAGGCAAGTGTCATCTTGGGAGGATTTGTTTGAGTAAATAAAGAAACCTAGATGGGAAAAGTGACATGTGAGTGTCACCATAGTATTTTCTTTTTTTTTTTTTTGGAACCAGGGATTGAACTCAGGGACACTCGGCCACTGAGCCACATCCCCAGCCCTATTTCGTATTTTATTTAGAGACAGGGTCTCATTGAGTTGCTTAGGGCCTCGCTAAGTTGCTGAGGCTGGCTTTGAACTCGTGATCCTCCTGACTCAGCCTCCCAAGTCGCTTGGATTACAGGCGTGCGCCACCACGCCCGGCTACCATAGTATTTTCTAACCTCATATCTTCAGATATGATACAAAAGTCACACTGCCCACCCATACAGAATAAGTGCAGGGAATTGTGAGATCTATTCAAACTCTGCCATTTGGGAGGGTTTGTCCTCACTCCCACTCCTCATTCTTATCTTTTTTGTTTGTTTGTTGTTTTTTGGTTTTTGGTTGTTTTGGGGGGTTTGTTTTTTGTTTGTTTGTTTTGTTTTTTTGGTACTTGGGATTGAACACAGGGCACTTAACTTCTGAGCCACATCTGCAGCCTTTTTTTTATATTTTATTTTGAGACAGGGTCTCATAAGTTGCTTTGGGCCTCATTAAATTGCTGAGGCTGGCTTTGAACTCATGATCCTCCTGCTTCAGCCTCCCATGCCCCTAGGATTTCATTCTTATCTTTGTATCCCCAAGGGGTTCTGGATGAAAATTAGGAGCCCACAAATGGATTGGAAAAATAATTTTATCTTTATTTGCACTAAATTTAAAATGCAATTTAGCATTTCCTTCCATTTTGAATATAGGCAGTAAGTCCCAGAAACATTATCAGGATTGTTGGAGCTCAGAACATGACATTTTGGCACACTGAGTATTCTAAACTGAAGGTAACTGGAAAGGCCTCAGAAGCAAGGTCTGTCAGACATCTGTCCTCCTGAGTCTTGCACCACTTTCTCCTCCTAAGCAACTCCTAGGGGGTTGGAGTGGGAATAGAAGCTAAAATTCCTCTCCCCCAAAGTAAGCCATAAAAACTAGAAAAGCTGTTCTTTCCCTTATCCCTTGAAAACCTCCTTCCACAGGGGTACTGCCCTGTACCCAAGAGAAGAGCTGCACAGAATCCAAGGATCTGAAGAGACAGGACTTGCTGAGTTCTGTCCCTCGCTCAAGGACCATTCGGTCAAAATGTTTTTGTCCAATCACATTTCTATATGGCTGTCTACTATTCACCCAACCTAAGTGTAAAATGGACAGTGTCCCATGGGTCTTTGCTTTGGTTTTGTTTGTTTCAGTGTCTGGAGCTGGAACCAAGGGCCTTGAACATGCTAGGCAAATGCTCTGGTCAGTGAGCTTCACCCCCAGTACACAGTTGTCCATGGGTGGGCCTTCATTTCTGAATGCTCCAATGTCACACAAAACTGAGTAAATAAATTTGTTACATTTTTGTCGTTAACTTTTTATTGTAGGAATGCCAACTGTGACCCTTAGGATGGGTATGGAAAGGAATCACATCTTTCTGAACCTCCAAGGGTCTCTAATACTATCTTCAATAAAAACCATAAGTGAGCTGAGTACAGTGACACATGTCTGTAATCCCAGTGACTCCAGAGGCCTGTGCAGGAGGATCCCAAATTCAAGGCCAGCCCCAGCAACTTAGTGAGACCCTGTCTCCAACAAAAAAATAAAAAAGGCTGGGATTGTGGCTCAGTGGTTAAGCACCCATGGGTTCAGTCCCTAGTACTTAAAAAAAAAAAAAGACAGCTGAATATTTAAAAATAGCTAATAGAGAAGATGTAGAATGTTCCAGTATGAGAAATGATGTATGTCTGAGGGTATATGCCAATTACCCTGATCTGATACTATACATTATAGAGATGTAATACAGTACTCCATAAATATGTATAATTACCATGTGTCAATTTAAAGAAATAACACACACACACACACACACACACTCACAATTCAGCATTCGGCAGTGCTGGGGATCAAACCCAGGGCTTTGCATAAGCTCTTTACCACTGGGCTATAGTCCAGCCCCCAAAAAATTAATTAGAAAAGAGAGAGACAGAAAAGAGACAGATCAAAAGAGAGAAAGAGAGCCGGGCGTGGTGGCGCACGCCTGTAATCCAAGCGACTTGGGAGGCTGAGTCAGGAGGATCGCGAGTTCAAAGCCAGCCTCAGCAACTTAGTGAGGTCCTAAGCAACTCAGTGAGACCCTGTCTCTAAATAAAATACAAAATAGGGCTGGAGATGTGGCTCAGTGGCTGAGTGTCCCTGAGTTCAAACCCTGGTTCAAAAAAAAAAAAAAAAGAGAGAGAGAAAGAGAAACAAAACAAAGCAAGATAAAAGTTGGGCATAATGGCACACACCTGTAATCCCAGAGACTTGGGAGGCTGAGGCAGAAGGATTGCAAGTTCCAGGCCAGTCTGGGCAACTCAGTGAGACCCTATCTCAAAATAAAAAATAAAAAGGGTTGGGGATATAGCTTCATGGGAGAGCGCCCCAGGGTTCAATCCCCAATAAAAGTTGGGGAAGCAGGATAAAAGAATAAAATAAAATGAAACAAAATAAATAACAAACATAAAAAACATTTAAAAGTTTGGCCAGGCACGGTGGTGCACATGCATGTAATCCCAGTGACTGTTGGGGTGGGGAGGCTGAGGCAGGAAGATAACAAGTTCAAAGCCAGCCTTGGCAGATCAGTGAAGCCCTAAGCAACTTAGGGAGACCCTGTCTCAAAGAAAAAAAAAGGTCTGGGATGTGACTCAGTGGTTAAGTGCCCCCTGGGTTCAATCCCTGGTACCAAACACCAATGCTACTCTTACTACTACTACTAGTACTAAAAAAACATTAAAAAAAAATTACCCAGTTTCCCTTTTTCTTCATACTTAGGATTGAACCCAGGGGCACCTAACCACTGAGCGACATCCCTAGCCTTTTCATTTTTTATTTTGAGTCAGGACCTCGCTGAGTTGCTTAGGGCCTACCTAAATTGCTGAGACTAGTTTTGAACTCATGATCCTCCTGCCTCAGCCTCCTGAGCTGCTGGGATTACCTGGTGACTAAATCACATTTCTGAAGCATGAAAGAAAACCCAAAAGGAAAGGAGGGACAGATTTTTTACAATATGAAATGAAAAATGGTATGTTCAAAAGACCATTCATGGGCCTGGGGTGTAGTCTGTTTTACAGTGTTTGCCTAGCATGCACTCTGCTCAGGGTTCCATCCCCAGCACCACACACACACACACACACACACACACACACGCACACACAATGTTAAGGAGATGTCCATCTGGTATAACATGGAGGGGTAAGTTGTCACATATTGAAGAATAATGCATTCTATATTTCCATGTATATCAAGTTCAAAAACTGTCAAAACTACCATGTACTGTTAGAGGGTTAGATATTACAATACTAAGAAGAATAATGAATCAGAAAGGAGTGTGAAGTATCCTCTAGGGTGCTGGTAATGTTTTATTTTCTGATCTGGGTACTGCTTATTCCTTGAAAATTCACTGAACTGTTCTCTATGATTTATGCATTTTTCTGAATATATGTTAGACTTCAGAAAGTTTCTACTATCTTGGTTTCTTTTTCTTTTTTTGTGGTGCTGGGGATAGAATCCAAATTCCATGCACACAAGGCAACCTCTACCATTGAGCTACGCCCTAACCCAATAAGCTTCTATTTTTTTTTTTTTTTGCAGGGCTGGGGATTGAACCCAGGGCTTTGTGCTTGTGAGGCAGGCACTCTACCGACTGAGCTACATCCCCAGCCCCAAGCTTCTATTTTTAAAAATCATTCTATTAAATTTTGGGAAGTAACCATTCTCATACACTCACAGCGGGGTAAGAATTTTGGAGAACACTTGATATGTATTAAAAGTTTAAATGTAGCCGGGCACGTTGGCGCACGCCTGTAATCCAAGGGACTTGGGAGGCTGAGGCAGGAGGATCTCGAATTCGAAGCCAGCCTCAGCAACTTAGCGAGGCCCTAAGCAACTCAGTGAGACCCTGTCCCCTGTCTCTAATAAAATGCAAAATAGGGCTGGGGATGTGGCTCAGTGGCCGAGTGTCCCTGAGTTCAATCCCTGGTTCTAAAACAAAAAAAAAAAAAAAAATTTTAAATATGCCTACTTCTAAGAATTTATCCTGAGTTAATACTATAAAAAGTGCATACGAAAAAGAAAGAAAGAAAAAGAAGTGCATACACACAGAGAAGTATATGTAAACTATTGATATATTATATCCATGGCTATCAAAGAACATCATTTATCAGTTACATACATTATAGTGTATTTATATAATGGACTATTATGTAACTTTTTTTGGCAGGGGCAGGGCGGGGGGATCGAACCCAGAGATACTTAGCCACTGACCTTTCCATCCCCAGTCCTTTCAATTTTTATTTTTATTTATTTTTTATTTTTATTTATTTTTTTGGAACTGGGGATTGAACTCAGGGACACTCGGCCACTGAGCCACCTCCCCAGCCCTATTTTGTATTTTATTTAGAGACAGGGTCTCACTGAGTTGCTTAGGGCCTCGCTAAGTTGCTGAGGTTGGCTTCGAACTCGAAATCCTCCTGACTCAGCCTCCCAAGTCGCTTGGATTACAGACGTGCGCCACCACGCCTGGCGTTCAATTTTTATTTTGAGATAGGGTCTCACTAAGTTGCTAAGGGCATTGCTAAATTGCTGAGGCTGGCTTTGAACTTGTGATCCTGCTGCTTCAGTCTCTGGAATGGCAGGGATTCAAGGTATGTGCAACCATGTCCAGCTCTTGTAACTCTTTTTTTTTTTTTTTAATTTTTTGGATGTTGATAGACCTTTATTTTATTTTTTATTTATAGATGGACACAAGACCTTTATTTTATTTTTTTATTTTATTTGGTGCTGAGGATCGAACTCGGTGCCTCACATGTGGGAGGCAAGCACTCTACCACTGAGCCACAATCCCAGCCCCCACAGACCTTTATTTTATTCATTTATTTACATGTGGTGCTGAGGCTTGAACCCAGTGCCTCACACATGCTAGGTAAGTGCTCTACCACTGAGCCACAACCTCACTGTATTCCAACTATTAATGGTGGGTTTCTCTAGCTAGAGACGGGAGGGACAATGATTAGATTATGTCTTTTTCGCTGGGCGTGGTGGTCCACGCCTGTAATCCCAGCACTTGGGAGGCTGAGACAGGAGGATCGAGAGTTCAAAGCCAGCCTCAGCAACTTAGCGAGGCCCTAAGCAACTCAGTGAGACCCTGTCTCTAAATAAAATACAAAATAGGGCTGGGGATGTGGCTCAGTGGTTGAGTGCTCTTGGATTCAATCGCTGGTTCCAAAAAAATAAAAATAAAGGATTATGTCTTTCTCAGTATTGGGGATTAAACCCAGAACCTTCTATCTGCAAGGCAAGCACTCACTGAGCACTATACCCCGCCTGAAAGTATGTCTTTTTCATTTGTCATTTGATAGAAAAAGGATCATCATCAGCGTTATTTCCATGGGAGGAATGGGTCATATTCTCACCTCTGTTCTCAACTCTCTCCACAGAAAACCTTTCCACCGGTTCATCACACTCCCTCTACCTCTAAATCCTCCTCGGGAATTCTCTCTAAACCCTCACACTTGAGGTGAAGCCACTCTCATAATACTGTACCTAGCACAACACATACAAGTCATCTCTTTGTCTTCTATAAACTCTTTAAAAGGGCAAACTTCATTGTTAATTTCTATATTGTCAAATCCATACACAGTTCCTGACTCACAGTGGGTATCCAATAAATACGTCTTGGACAAATAAATATTCAAATACTCTCTTCAGTTGCTGTAAAACTAACCAGAGTCCTCACCCTGCACCTGAACCACCTGAGAGGACACATAGAGATGCAGATTCTCCACCCAGGTCTCGGACTTTGAATATGAATTAGGTAGGTAGCGAGGGGCAGGAATGCTCCTGAAATAATCTACCTTTAATAGATGGCCTGGGTAATTTGGTGGGTGGCCAGTTTGGGAAGCTATTGAATGGCACACACTTGGATCCTTACATAAAGGATATGACATGGCATATATTTTTGCTCTGTATTCACAAATCAAGAAAAACTTTGCCCTACCAGTAACGGAGAGGGATGTAGAAGAGAAATTTTAGAAAGAACTGAGCTCAACATTTTTGTCTCCTGTTTAGCATATGAAAGACCAGGTGTGTATATTGTTGGCTAAAGAATGGGAAACTGAAGCCAGCCCTGTGGTGCAGGTGGGAGTTGGAGGCCAGCCTCAGCAGTTTAGTGAGGTCCTCAGCAACTTAGTGAGCCCTGCCTCAAAAAAAAAAAAGGAATGGGTGACAGCTTCAATTCTGCCATTATCCTTTCTCTATACTAAAGCATAAGCACAAAGCAGTTGATTCAGAAAAAAAAAAAAACTGCCTTGAACCAGTAAAGTAGTGCATGCCTATAATTCCAGTGACTCAGTAAACTGAGGCAAGATGATCGATCACAAGTTTGAGTCCAGTCTCAGCAACTTTGGGAGACCCTCAACAATTTAGCGAGACCCTGTCTCAAATTTTGTTTTTTTTGGTACTGGGGATTGAACCCAGGGGCACTCCACCCCTGAGCCACATCCCCAGTCCTATTTTGTAATTTTTATCTAGAGACAGGGTTTCACTGAGTTGCTTAGGGCCTTGCTAAACTGTTGGGGCTCACTTTGAACTCTCGATCCTCCTGCCTCAGCCTCCCAAGTGCTGGGATTACAGGCGTGCGCCACTGCGCTGGCCTCAAAATTAAAAAATAAATAAAAAGGGCTAAAGATATAGCTCAGTGGTGAAATGCCCAGTATCAAAATAAGAAGGAAAAAAGAAAAAGAAGAAAAAAGAAAGGAAATTAAAAACAAACAATATTTAGAGACTGGGGATGTACAAGCTCGGTGGTGGAGTGCTTGATTAGCCCTGGGTTTGATCTCTGGAACCATCTAAACAAACAAACAAAAATCCCCCAAAACGACTTTGAATCCATTGTTCATGTGCTAGTTGTATCTTCTTGAATAGGTCACAGGTTACCTACTGTCTGAGCCTTAACTTCCTTCGTTAAAAAGTTGATAATCCTTGCCTTCCCCTGAGGATTGTGGCTGGGATTGAATGAGAAAATAAGCAAGATGGTAGCACAGGGCCTTCCACAAGCCATCAGCCATCGTGATTCCTCCTTTTCCTTTCCTTTCTTCATACCACCCACTTCCAGATTTCCCCCTGGAAAACACGCCCATTTCTTTACCTTGGTCTGGGAGAAGTCGAAGCACATTCCCACGGACACCCAGCTCCTTCACGTAGCATAAATGTTGGGAGACTCCAGTGGTTGCTGTTGCCTCTCGATCCTGGAAAATTTTCTTCAAGATAGGAGGCACAGGTTGGAACTTGCGGGGCGAAGGCACCTTGTCTAAGCCCAGAAACTGGAGAAAGTCATATTCTCGAAATTGAAATGTATGGCCCACTGCTACAGTAAACAGGAAGCCAACTGCTAAAAATGGCAGGGAAGAAAGCATGGCCTCTGAGGTGGGACAAAGCAGGCTGGCTGCACGCTGGGAAGAGCTGTAGCTCCAGACTGCAGGGCGAGTCAAGGGCTGCTAACTTACCTGATGGAAGATAATCAAGTGTGAATTGCTCTCTTCCCAGGTCCTTAAAGGCAATTGGATGTGAAAAGACAATTATTTTCCTTCTTTTCTTGCTCTGCTTTCCCAAAAAAGAAACAAAAAATTACTGGGGCATGGACATAAACTGTACAACCTGAGGTCTGTCATGGTAGACAGAGTGGAAAGGAGAATTGCATTTATTCATTCAGCATGCAGTTATTCGGAGCTGGGATATGGCTCAGCGGTACAGTGCTTGCCGAGCATGCAAGAGGCCCTGGGTTTGATCCCCTTGCGCTGCCAAAACAAATAAACAAAAAAGTTTTATTGAAGCATCTATTATGTGCAGGACACTGAGATAGCTGTAGGAACATACCAGTAAACAGTTTGGTCTTATAATTCATAGTCTAATTCGACAAATACACATGTAGATTTCTAACAAACTACATCCACAGTGATGTAGGAAACCAAATCAAGGAGAGAGAAGTCTTCCCAAGGAAATTAATCTACATTCCCCATGTTTCCAGTTAAAAGGGACTAAATTTCATTCATGTGTTAGGGTAACTGGCGCAGACACACCCGAGAGGCAGCTCTGAGTTCAAGCAAAGGTTTGTTAACAGAGAGAGTCTGCCAGGCTGCCCCCCTGCAAGGTGCAGCAACCTGCAGGAAAAACTTCTAAACTACGTAGTCATGTACAATGGAGTAGGTAAAAAATAACTGGTCCGGCCCTGTGCCTGTTATTTGAAGTCTTTGCTGTGGTTTCCCTAGTTAGGGACTCTTTCGGGGTGGGCCTACTGGGAAAGTCATACCTGAATGGTTAGGTGCTGATTTTCAAAATGGAGTTACTTTGGCCTAAAGACCTAACAATCTAATTTTGCCCTTCTTGAATTAAAGTCAAGAGTCTGACTGGGTTAATTCTGTTTTCATTACTTACTAGCTGTATGACATTGCGCATGTCACTTAACCTTCCTTAATTTGTACCTTCTTAACTGAAAATAAATACTGACCTAATCTGCCACGGGATCCCCTCTCCTACCTTCCCCTTACTGGGGGTCTAACCCATGGCCTCCATCAGCGAGGCATGTGCTCTACCAATGAGCTCAAAATAAAAAATGAAAAAGGCTGGGGATTTGGCTCAGTGGTTAAGCGCCCCCGGGGGTCAAACCCTGGGTACTAAAAAAAAAAAAAGGCAAGAAACTGGGGTAATTTTTATTTTATTATTATTATTGTTTATTACTATTTGGTGCCAGGGATTGACCCACTGAGTCACATCCATAACTCTGTTTATTTTTTATTTTGAGACACGGTCTGGCTAAATTGCCCAGGCTGACCCTGAACTGCAATCAACCCTGCCTCAGTCTCCTGAGTAACAGGGATTACAGTCATGGACCACCATGCCTGGCTGCCATGAGAATTTGCCCAGCATAATGTCTCTCGCATGGTAAGTTCCTACAGAATGTTCATAGATAAGATAGCTCTAAGGATTAAGTAGACATTTTTTAGCAAGACAATCAGATATTTGCCTGAAGGGACTACATGTGAAAAAGAAAGGAAGCTATTGAGAAGTCTAAGTGTGGTAACATCTATGAATTTCTAGTTTTGATTTTTGTTTGTTTTGTTTTGGTCAAATTACTGTAAAATTTTCAATTACTATTTTTAAGAATTAGCTTGTTTGTATCTCAAATAATTTCCAAGCTTTTTGAGAAGAATTATTTTATGCCACCTATTAAAAGAATTTGTTTTCTTTTTCAAAGAAAAAGAGAGTGTTGCATCTAATATGTAATAATTTCTGGTCACAGAATAAAATCTAATCTTTTGCTGGGCCCAGTGGCACGTCCCTATAATCCCAGGAGTCAGGAGACTGAGGCAAGAGGATAACAAGTTCCAGGTCAGTCTCTCAGCAATTTGGGGAGACCCTATCTCAAAGTTAAAAATAAAAAGGTCTAGGGATATAGCTCAGAGGCTAAGCCCCCTGGGGTGGAAACCTGAAAATGAAAAAAAAAAAGAAAAAGAAAAAGAAAAAAGAAAAAAGAAAGAAAGAAAGAAAAGAAAAGAAAAAACCCTAAACTCTAGCTTGGTATTTGCCATTTAAGGACTTTCTTGTGATCCCCAAGTCCCTAGCCAGTTTCACTTCCTGCCACCATCATCCTCACTGTTGATGTTCTAAAGATAGCCATCTGTTTGTTCTCCTGTGAGGTCATTTCATCTCAGAGCCTTTGCACAACTCAAGTTCAAAGGTCTCTTCTATTGCAAATACTTCCTTGACTCATCAAAACAAATTTAGGTACTTCCTCATCCCCCTGAACCCTGAGTGGTCATCCTCTATGGCATTTATCACAGGTGTCACTGTTTACTGACCTCCCTCTCAGACAACTCTCACACTCAAGGGCGCAGGAATGACAGACAGCAAACACACATTGCAGATCCCACTGGCTGCATTTCCTGACCATCTCTCTCACTGTACACACCGACACAGCTTCACCAATCTTGTTTTTTTATTTTGGGGGGTTCCCCCCCTGCCACAAAAGCCATTAGGGAGAAATACACAATTGTTTTTATTTAAATGTATTGGACTCAATTTTGTCATATGGTTCATGTGTATTTAAACTTCATCTGAAAATTCCTTTGCTCATTTCCTCTTTCATTATTATTTTTTTAATTGTACTGGGATTGAATCCAGGGGCACCTCACCACCACCACTAGTCCTTTTTATTTTATTTTTTTGTTTTGAGACAGGATCTTGCAAAGTTGCTGAGGTTGGCCTGGAACTTAACCTTCTCCTGCCTCAGGAGGGAGGGATCACAGGTATATGTGTGTGCCGGGTCATTTTTTAAATTTAAATTAAGGAACTGGGTATGTAGTTTGGTAGTAGAGAGTTTGTCTAGCATGCACCCTGGGTTTGATCTTCCACAGGAGAGAAGGGGAAGGGGAAGGGGAAGAAGAAAGAAGGAGAAGAAGAAATTTGAGATCCTCCTGCCTCAGTCTCCCAAGTAGCTGGGATTATAGGCGTGTGCCATCATACCCTCGTACTTTGTATACTTCCTTGTCTTTAAGGACAGTGCCTCCTCTGGTTGCTGGTCACTCATTTTCAGGCTTCTTTTCTTTTTTTTTTTTCCTGCAGTACTGCACCTAGGGGTGCTCTGCCATTGAGTTACATCCTCAGCCCATTTTTTATTTTGAGACAGGGTCTAGCTAAATTGATGAAGGTCTAGCTAAACTGCTGAATCCGGCCTTGAACTTGCCATCTTCCTACCTCAGGGTAGGAATACAGGTGTGTGCCACCATGCCTGGCTGAAAAAGTTTATTATGGTCCAAAATGGAGTTTCTGACCATCACCACCAACCCCACAGCATGTCACCTCTACAGTCATTACTTCCTGCAGACTTGTCTCTCTTAGCAAATGCTCACCTTCCCGTTGTTCAGGAGAAAGCTTTGGATTCATTCTTGATTCCTCTCTTTCTCTTGTCCTACACATTCATCAGATAATTCTACCTTGGCTCTATCTTCAAGATATTTTCAAATTTTAATCACTTGTCACCACCTTCCCTGTTACAACTCTCATCTAAAAACACTATGATTTTTCATCTGAATTATGCCATAACTTCCAAATCAGTCTCTGATTCTAACCTTGGCCCATCCTAATCCTAATTCCCACTTCCTACCAGTTTGATCTCTTTCTCTTTCATTTGTGTGTGTGTGTGTGTGTGTGTGTGTGTGTGCGTGTGTGTGTCACTGGAACTTGCACATGCTAGGCATACACTCTGCTACTGAGTTAACTCCCTGCCCTTTTTAAACTTCTACTTTGAGATAGCCAAATTCTCTACAAAGGTCAGTTAACTCAGTTGCTCATCTGCTCAGAACCCTCCAGTGAACTCTTCATTGCACTCAGAGTAACAGTCAGTGTCTGCAAGACCCTAACCCAGGTACCTCATTTACTAATTTTGTCCCTTGCACATTGTGCTCCCACCACACTTGCTTTTCCACTACAATTCTTTGTATACTTGGCTCTTGCCTCTGCCAGGAAGACTCTCCATAGATAGTCCCACCTCTGACTTCTCCTTCCCCTTTCCCTCTCCCACCCTCACCATCCCTACCACCCTCCTGTGGTTTTGTGGATCCTCCGGATGCTCAAATCTTTACACATTCCTCACCCTGTCCTTAAAGTTTATCTTTGCCATTCTATTGTAAATTCCAACTTGGTCGCTTCCGCAACTTGCAATCTCCTTTACCCCACTGCATTTAGTTCTACAACATGCTTTAGTTTGTAGCATGTATGGTCGAGCATACTAATAATTTTATTCGTGTATTCAACAAATACTTGTGCTAGGGAGTGTCAATGGAGAATGGCTCAAGGAAGTCCTTCCAAGAGTGCAATGGGACCTCAATTCAGCTAGGCAGATTCTTTTTTTGGAGGGAACAGGTACCAGCGATTGAACTCAGGGGCCCTCAACCACTGAGCCATATCCCCAGCCCTATTTTGTATTTTATTTAGAGACAGGATCTCACTGAGTTGCTTAGCATGTTGCTGAGGGTGGCTTTAAACTTGAGATCCGGGGCTGGGGATATAGCTCAGTTGGTAAAGTGCTTGCCTGGCAAGCACAAGGCCCTGGGTTCAATTCCCAGCACTGCAAAAAAAAAAAAAAAAAAAATTGAGATCCTCCAGCCTCAGCCTCCTGAGCTGCTGGGATTATAGGCGTACACCACCACGCCCGACACCTGGGCAGATTATTGATTTAAGCAGCTGAAAAGAATTGCAGGGTGTGTCAGAAACAAAAGCTCAGTTAGTCACGGTAATGCATGCCTATGATCCTAGCTACTCAGGAGGCTGAGGCAAGAGGATCACAAGTTTGAGACCAGCCTCAGCAATTTAGTGAGGCCTTAAGCAACTTAGTGAGACCCTGTTTTAAAATAAAAATAGATGAAGAGGGCTGCGGACGGGGCTCAGTGATTACACTCTAGGTTAAATCCGCAGTAATTGCGGGGAGAAGAGAGAGAGAGGAAGGGAGAGGGAAGGGAGGGTGAAGGGAAGGGAGAGGGAAAGGGAAGTGAGAGAGGAAGGGAAGGGAGAGGGGAAGTGAAGGGAAGGGAAGGGAAGGGAAGGGAGAGGAAAGGGAAGGGAAGGGAAGGAGTGCAGGTTCCCAAGCAAGCTTTTTTGAAAATCAAATTCCATGTCCATGGTCTGCTGTTTGTGGTTCAGAGTGTTCCTTTCTGGTTAAGCACTCACTCCAGCCATAAATTGGTTATGGGCACATTATGTGAGTCTTGGAATCTGGTGACATTTAAACTGGTTATGTTTTTGTTCTAGTTGATCAGGTACACTGGAGGTTTTGCTTATCTAACTAAAGAGAGAAGCATGGCTGGTCATGCTTTCCATCTACTTAAGGTCTCTTTCTCTCCTGAAAGCCCATCTATCTCACATTATTTTAAACATTGGGATGTATCATGAACTAGACATAAAAGTCCCTGGCCTGAAAACATTACATTGTAATGGGGTAGGACACTAGTACACAATAAATATATAAGTAACTGGGAAAAATTCCAATGCTGCTGTCATCCAATAAAATCAATTATTCAAGAGACAGTGAGCCGGGCGTGGTGGTGCATGCCTGTAATCCAAGCGACTTGGGAGGCTGAGGCAGGAGGATCGCGAGTTCAAAGCCAGCCTCAGCAATTTAGCGAGGCCCTAAGTAACTCAGTGAGACCCTGTCTCTAACTACAATACAAAATAGGGTTGGGGATGTGGCTCAGTGGTGGAGTGCCCTGGGTTCAATCCCTGGTACCAAAAAAAAAAAAAAAGAGACAGTGATAGGAGAATTAAGTTTATTAATAAAAAACTAGCTTGGAAGAAGGTGGGTCCCACACCTTTACTGACTGGAGACCTGTAGGTGCTGCTCTATTGGCCCAAAGAGGTATGCCCTCCCTGTCTCTCCCGTCTTGGTGTCTTTCACTTTGAAAAGGGCGGAGAGAGATTAGGCAAATTTAGGTCAAATCAACCCTGGATTATAGTTCCAGATGAAACATTTCTCAAATGATCTACATGTCTACCTGCAGAGATGAACAGAAATCTCACTCAAATGTTAAGGCAGTAAAGGTAACAGACACGACATAAAGGCAGAGATGCCAAGCTCTTTAACTGACCTGTTTCATCACCCACCTGATATCTTCCAGCTCAAATGAAGACTCAGTGCTTTCAGGCAACCATTATCATCGTAACCTACAGGTCAGAGGTGCTATTGCAGCAAAGCTAGTGAGGAAGTAATAATGTATTTCCTAGTTATATGCGCTCCAAAATGCTCTCCCCACTGGGGTTGAAACTACTTTATCACTGAGCTACACATTTTACTTTTCATTTCATTTCATTTCATTTCATTTCATTTCATTTGTTTGATTTTGCCATACTGGGGATTGAACCCAGGGGTGCTTTGCCACTGAGCTACATTCCCAGCCCTTTTTATTTTTTATCTTGAGACAGGGGCTTACTAAGTTGCTGAGACTGGTCTCAAACCTGAGATCATCCTCCCTCAACTTCCCAAGCAGCTGGGATTACAGATGTACACCACTGTGCCCAACTCAAAATTCGCAATTTCTTTTTTTCTTTTTCTTTCTTCCTTTTTTTTTGGGGGGGGGGGCAGGGGTAGAACCAGGGATTTAACCCAGGAATGCCTCCCTGGGGTTAAGCACCTACGGAGCCACACCCCCAGCCCTTTTAATTTTAATTTTGAGACAGGGTCTCACTAAATTGCTTAGAGCCTCTCTAAATTGCTGAGGCTGTATCCTCCTGGCTCAGCTTTCCAAGTCACTGGTGTCACAGGAAAGCAGGGAGTTGAAACTCCAAACCTCGGTTCTTGGGTTCCAGTTAAAGAAAATTTAGGGGTCTCCACCCAGGAGCATCCTCCCATGGCCTCCGCTGCATATGGGCTACACAGCCTAGTACCCAGGCCCTGCCACCTGTGACAGAGCTGGGGCCCTGAGTGGGGTCAGAGCCGAAGTCTCCACCAGCTCACAAGCAAAGCATGGCAGCCATCCCTTCCAGCAGCTCACTGGTGGCCACCCACGACTCCTACCAGAGCCTCCTGGGTTTCGTGTCCAGGAACAGCTCCTAAGGAAGTGCTGAGTACCCCAGGGAGGCCATCCCTACCATACAGGACTCCCCAAGGCCAACCCGGGTCACTGGTGAGCCAGCTTCTTCGGGAAGTCCATTCTTCTGTTCATGGCCACAGTGTTGTAGTCCCCAGAGCACTTGGAATCCACCCAGGCCTCCACCAGCATGGTTACCAGTGGCTTGGCTCCAGAAACCATGAGGAAGCAGCTGGTCAGCCAGCTGAGCCAAACTAGTACTGCAGCTCAGTCCTGACCCACTGAGGGGCCCTTCCAAGGTGCTGGGAGGCTAGGTGGGCTGCAGCAAGCAGAGACAAGCTGGGTTCTTTCGCATGGAGATGGCAGAGCCAGGAACACACCCTTCCTCTCCAAGCCACCATGGGCTTTCCTGACCCCCCATAACTGTGCCTTGCGCCAAGCAGAAAATAAACTCCAAACAGCAGGGTAGGCGTGAGGGGAGAAAGAAACTTAAATTTAAACACAAAAAGTCATGCAAGAGAACATTATTATAAGTGAGAGTGAGGACAGGTTGAATGGAAAAGCAAAGTGAGACTTAAGCAGAGTGTCAGGGCAGGGGAGTGGGGAGGCCCTCCCCGAGCCAGCAGAGAACAACAAAGGAGGCAAGGCAGTTTCCAAATTCATTACTGTTTGATGCCTACCAGGAGGACGGGAGACCACCTTCTGTACTCTTTGCCAATCAGGTGTTCAACTTCTTCTTCATGTGTGAGCGGTAGAGTTTCTGACCTTAGTTGGTCCTCTCCAGAACTGTCATGGTGCCCACCCTGTTTACCGGGGCTTCACCACAAGTCAGTCTCATCGTAATGTAGGCACTGGAGTCAGTAGCTGGTCAGAATGTTGCCAAAAGCTCAGTTCTTGTCCCTGATGCCAACCTAATAACAAGATCACGGTTTTGAGGAAAAGGAAAAGAAGAGCTGTTGCTTTGCTAGCAAAGGAGAAACACAGGGGACTCGTGTCCCAAAGACTGAGATTCTACCCATCAGCAGGAACAGGGGGCTTTTAAAGGGGTGATTCAAAGGCTATATTCCACGTGTTCTCTGTCTGGAGTTGTAGTTCATTTGTTAATTTGCGAGATAGTCCTTTTTGAGATCTTCAGGGGCCATCCCCAAAGTCTGGATTACTTAGTTCCTATGGTGGGTGTGTACAAGGACAGATAACTCTGCCTGGGATGGAGAAGAAAGGTAATCCTGTCCATTAAAAATAAGTTGCAGTGGTAGAGCAGTAAGGGTTATATTTAAAACATAAAGTGGACCACTGTTACAGGAAGTCACCTTTGTAAGCCTGTAATACTAAAGGAATCTTCCTTCCCAGACACAGGGAGATCTCTCTGGCCATAATTCCTAGCTTCACATCAACCTCAAAGGACCCTGTCAAGAGCTAGTTCCATCAATCCTTTTCTTTTTTTTTTTTTTTTGTGGTGCTGGGGATTGAACCCAGGGCCTTGGGCTTGCAAGTCAATCCTTTTCTTTTGACATATTTTCCCATTAACTCCTTTGCTTCTGTTTATTTTCTACAAATTAACTACCACTCTTTGCTTTCTCATCTACTTCAAAAGTAGCTTAAAGAAGACCCTAAAGTAATTTAAAGACCACTGTGACCTTGCTATGTATTTCACTGCTCATTGCTCCCTAAGACTGGGATTATAGGACTGTACCACCATAGCTGGAAAAATTAGTGATTTCTACAGTCAACTAAAAGTAAGTAAAATTGAAGAGTTTATTTAGGTTTTCCCCTTAGTTACATTATTTGCTCAACAAATGAATGGATTAATTAATATTTGGGTACTTGTTCAAGTACTTCTGAAGAATACTTCTTTCTTGGCACTGGGAATCCAGGGAGCTTTACCAATGAGTTACATCCATAGCTCCTTTTTATTATTTGAGACAGGGTTCTACTAGGTTGCTCAGGGCCTTGATAAATGGCTAAGGCTGGCCTCAAACTTTAACCTTTCCTGCCTCAGCTTCTCAAGTAGCCGAGATTACAGGCATGTGCCACCACACCCAGCCCATAATCACTAATTTAGAATACTGGCATTATCATGTTTTTCTTTTTATAATGGAGTTTTAAATTTGGGACTAGTTAATATTATCAAGGAAATCACTACCTTTACTTTATAAAGTCATATATTTAGAAGACTTTCATAATCAAGATAGCCTATCTCAAAGTATTAGGCACTTGTGAAAACTAACCCAGGAATAAAAGTAATCATATAGAGGGCTAGGGATATAGCTCAGTTGGTAGAGTGTTTGCCTCGTAAGCACAAGGCCCTGGGTTCAATCCCCAGCACTACAAAAAAATAAAATAAATAAATAAAAAATAAATCATATAGCAATAGTTAAAATTCCATATTAAAAATATTTGGACTGGGGATATAGCTTAACTCAGTGTCAGAGCTCTTGCCTAACATGTGCAAGGCCCTGGGTTCAATTCCCAGTACCACACAAAAAACAAAACAAACAAACAAAAAACAGGAAAGAAAGAAAAACAATTAACACATTGTCAAGTAACTTTGTAAATTAAAATTAGGTAACCTATTTTTATAGATAGGGCTGGGGAGATATAGCTCAATGGTAGAGTACTTGCCTAGCATGTGTAAGGTTCAGGGTTTAATCCCCAGCACAACTAAAAAAATAAAATAAATCTAATAAAAGGCAAAATAGTATTGCATTATAAATTTTTTTTGCGGGGGGTGGCTAAGGATTGAACTCAGGGGCACTCGACCACTGAGCCACATCACGCTTCACTTTTGCTGAGGCTAGATTTGAACTTGAGATCCTCCTGCCTCAGCCTCCCAAGCTGCTGGTATTACAGGTGTGTGCCACTGCACCTGGCTACATTATGAAATGTTACAGGTAATGTTTTCTAAACTTGGATCAAGCAGTAGTTTCTTGAATGGCAATTTAAAATTTAATAAATGTCTCTGAATAATTTCTCTACTGGATATTAAATTTGTAACTCTGATTTCTCCAAAGTTGAAGATGATAATATATTAGTGCTTAAGTGTCTCAGTTGTTATTCATTTTATCTAAAAGACTATGCTTAATGCCTGTAGGAACAAGGAAAATAAAAGTAGTTCTTTTTTCCTAAAATTTACAGTTGATAAGGATTGGTGAAGTCATTTCTTTTATTTATTTATTTTTTTTGGTACTGGGGATTGAACCCAGCGGCACTCCACCACTGAGCCGCATCCCCCAGCCTCCCAAGTGCTGGAATTACAGGCCTGCGCCACCATGCCTGGCTGGTGAGGTCATTTCTATTGCCTTCTATAAGAATGTTTTGTAGTCTTGCACTCTTAGATAAGCAATTCTGAAAGCTATTCTCATTTAAGAGTGTCCAGAGAGAAGAGAAAACATGTTGCTCATGACCTTTACACTTAGTGTTAATCAATTTGACCTCTTTTGTGATTTAGGAACTTCAAGTTTATCTTTGCCATTTCAAAATTAGTGACAGCTGGGTGCCCACCTGTAGTCCCAGAGACTGAGGTGGGAGAAACACTTTAGCTTCGGAATTTGAGACCAGCCTGAGCAGCATAACAAGACCATGTCTCAAAAAAAAAAAAAAAAAAAAAGGAAAAAAAAAAAAAAAAAAAAGAAAACTAGAGGCAGAATTTATAAGTTTTAAGGGAAAGGAAGAAAAGAGCAAAAACCAAAAAAATCTTAAAAAGAAATATATCCATTCCTTCTGAATATTGTAATTTGGTGAAAAAACATGACACATGCAGGTCCAAGAGATTGAATTAACTAATTAATTTATCAGATATTTAGGATACCTCATCTTTGTTCCAGGCAAACCTTTAAGCTGGTGTTTTCCAAACTTTGTTGCAATTCATTAATGAATACTAAAATAAACTTTGTGGATCCCAATCAGCATTAAGAAGAAAAAAGAGAATAGCAGGGGAAGTCCCTGAAAGTTTTCTGTTTTTGAGGAACCAGGGATGCCTTGTACCACTAAGGTACATCCCCAGCCCTCCCTGAAATGTTTTAGCTATTAATAATTATCTCTACCTGTTACTGGACATGTATGTTGTAGTGTAGGTTACTGGCAAAACTATGAACGCCACTGTGCTTACTAGTGGCATTTATTTTCTAAACTACTTTTTTCTTTTTGTGTTGGGGATTGAATTCTCATTAAGTTGCATGACTGGCCTTGAACTTGCAATTCACCTGCCTCTGTCTTTTTTTTTTTTTGTGGTGCTGGGGATTAGAACCCAAAGCCTTAGTGCTTGCAAGGCAAACACTCTCCCAACTGAGCTATATCCCCAGCCTAGCCTCTGTCTTTTGAGTAGCAGGAATTGCAAGTGTGAGCTAGAGTGCCTGGCTAAATACATTTTAATAGAAAATGAAATACAGATAATGCTTTTCAGAAAACAGGAAATATTTAATACTTTTCCTACAAATCAGAAGTTACTTTATCTTCAGAGCATCATTTGATATGTTTGTGTACATACTTAGACTTTGTATTGAAAAGTATTTGTTAAACTGAAGGTAGAAGCAGATCATATCAGGAGAAAAAGATTGAAAAAATTAACACCTCTAATAAATGATCATATGGTCATCTGGAAATCGAATGCTTCTAATTCTTTTGGCTTTCCATTCCATACTCCCAGTCCAAGTTTTCAAAATCTTTTTCATAATCTTTCTTTTCATATTTTCTTTCCTTCCTTTCTTCCCTTCTTTTTTCTTAGATCCAACCTATGGCCTTGTACATGCTGAACTACATGGTACTGAGCTACACCCCTAGTCAACAGATGTTTGTTGAAAAAGTGAATAAGATTGTAACTTTTAGTTTGTCATCTTGGTCCATTATTGTCAAGCCTAGATAGGTCTGAGGAAAGCTTTTTATTCTGTAATCATTGACATTTTGGCAAAAAGGCCTCTTCTTTCCATTGGCAGCTTGTTCCCTTGGAATTCATATGCACCCCAAAGTATCTTATAGATAGAGATATATGGTATAGCCTTTAACCTTTATGCTTTAATTTTTATAATTGGGGTGGGGGGCAAGGGTACTGGGGATCAAACTGAGGGTGTCATACATGCTAGACAAGCACTCTATCACTGACCCACACTCCCAGTCCAAGTTTCACAAATTTTTTTTTTCTTTTTTTCGTGGTACTGGGGTTTGAACCCAGGGCCTTGTGCTTACAAGGCAAGCACTCTACCAACTGAGCTATATACCCAGCCCCAAGTTTTACAAAATTTTTAAAGTTCAATATCACTATGCCCCCAACCTAAAATTTACCCATATCCTACCAAAATCCCTATAATACTTGCCTTCCCTCATGAGTGATCTTCAATTACTAGAACAGACTATGAAGGTGATAATAATACATCCCATGTGCTTCTGATTTATGTACACTGGGGTACCAATGTCTGGCACACACCACATATGCAAGATCTGTGATCCTGTCTTCAAGAAAACAAACCACTGTAAAGGCTCCTTTGTTCTTGCATATTAGTCTGTTGTGGCCCACAAATTTCCTTCCTATTTTTAAATTTTATTTAAATTTTATTTTTGTGACTTGTTGGCAGGGCTGGGAATCAAACCCAGGGATTTGTGCTACCAGGCAAGAAGTCTACCACTGAGCTATATCACCAACCCAAGATTTGATTTTGGGGGGGGGATTAGTAGGGATTGAACCCAGGGCCGCAGGGATGCTAGGTAAACACACTACCTTTGAGTATCCTCAGTCCTAACTTTTATTTTATTTTGAGACAGAGTCTTGCTGAATGGCTGAAGATGGCCTGAGGTGATTTTCCATCTTCTGCCTCTGTCTTGGAGGAGCTGGGATTATAGGTGTGTGCCACCAAGCCTGGATCTCCCTTTGTTTTTGTTGTCACAAGGTCTTTTCTCTGTCTGATCCCTTTTGCCTCCCTTTAGAACCTTTGCTCTTATGTAGGCACCTAGATTCATTTAGATAATCCAGGATAATCTCCCAATTTCAGAATTCTGTTTGTTTGTTTCAGTACTGCAGTTTGAACCTAGGGGCACTTTACCACTGAGCTACACTTCAGTCTTTATTCTTTTTATTTTTTTATTTTTTTATTTTTCGTACTGGAGATTGAACCCAGAGGCATTTTATCACTGAGCCACATCCCAAGCCCTTTATTTTATGTTGAGACAGCGTCCCACTAAATTGCTTAGGGCCTTGCTAAATTACTGAAACTGGCCTTGAACTTGTGATCCTCTGGCCTAAACCTCCTGAGTTGCTGGGATTGCAGCTGTGTGCCACTGTGTCTGGCTCTTTTTTTTTTTTTGGTACTAGGGATTGAACCCAGGGGCACTCGACCACTGAGCCACATCCCCAGCCCTATTTTGTATTTTATTTAGAGACAGGGTCTCACTGAGTTGCTTAGGGCCTCGCTAAGTTGGGGAGGCTGGCTTTGAACTTGCAATCCTCCTGCCTCAGCCTCCCAAGTCCTGGGATTATAGGCGTACTTCACCTCGCCCCGCCTTGTCTGGCATTCTTTATTTTTGATATAGGATCTTGCTAAATTGCCCAGGCTGGCCTTAAACTTACCATCCTCACCATCTTGAGTAGCTAGTCAGGATTCTTTTTTTTTTTTTTTTTTTTGAACCAGGGATTGAACTCAGGGGCACTTGGCCACTGAGCCACATCCCCAGCCCTATTTTGTATTTTATTAGAGACAGGGGACAGGGTCTCACTGAGTTGCTTAGCGCCTTGCCCTTGCTAAGACTGGCTTTGAACTCGGGATCCTCCTGCCTCAGCCTCCCGAGCCGCTGGAATTACAGGGGTGCGCCACTGTGCCCGGCTAGTCAGGATTCTTATCTGCAAATTACCTTTTTAAAAATTATGTAAAATAACATGTTTACAGGTTCCAGGGGTAAAGATGTGGTTATCTTTGCAGAATCATTGTTCAGTCTGTCACATATGACTTCTGAAAATTCTCATGTTCTGCAAAGTTACATGTGTACATGCATGCAGATTGACTGACACAACACAGTTGAGGCTAAGAAATGATGCAAGAGCAAGCTAGATGCAGTGGCTCATTCCTGTAATCCAGCTACTTGAGAAGCTGTTAGATGGACAATATGGCTAGTAAAGATGAAGGGAGCTTGATGGAAGAAGATGTAAAGGACTGGGACTGCTGACTTCATGAAGAGGACAAGATGCAGAGATCAAGGCCATGGATGTAGTTCAGTCTTGCCTAACATGCCTGAGGCCCTGCATTTGTTCCCCAGCAAGAGGGGGAAAAAAAGAAAAAGAAAGCAAAGATCAAACTATCAAAAGCTGGGACTTGGGGTTGGGGATTTAGCTCAGTGGCAGAGGGCTTGCTTAGTACATTGAGTTCGGTCCTTGGCCTTGAGTGGTTGGGGAAGCTGGGACTTGGAAAGATTGGGCATTAAAAACTGTTATCAGATGTTGTAACTTGATGATAACAAAACATTATTGTAA
>JAJEJO010001968.1:32049-73313 GCA_020662805.1 Glaucomys volans
ACTCAGCCTCCCAAGTCGCTTGGATTACAGGCGTGCGCCACCACGCCTGGCTAACTTATTTTTTTTCTTAATAGTTGATTTATTCATACATCCAGAAATATGAAGACCAAATATATACCAAATATATTACTCTTTTTTTTTGGTACTGGGGATTGAACCCAGGGGCACTCCACCACTGAGCCACATCCCCAGCCCTATTTTGTATTTTATTTAGAGACAGGGTCTCACTGAGTTGCTTAGTGCCTTCCTAAGTTGCTGAGGCTGGCTTTGAACTCGAGATCCTCCTGCCTCAGCCTCCCAAGTGCTGGGATTACAGGCGTGCGCCTCCGCGCCTGGCCAAATATATTACTCTTTTAAAGCAAGCTACACTGAATTAAAATTAAACATTTCATTTGACATGTAAGCTTACATAATATTTTATAGAAAAAAACTAGTAATAATTGTGGTAAATATAAAACATGGTTTCAGTGATTTCCCTGAATGTCTCAGTTGCTTTTAAAAAATATTTTCCTATATTTGGGGCAAGATTTTATTTTATTTTTTTCTTGCTTTTTTATTGGTATATTATAGTTGTACATATTGATGGAGTTTGTTGGTACATATTCATAATGCACACAATATAACCATATGATTTGGTCAAATCACTGCTTAGCACTTCCCCTCTTCCTCCCCACCTCCCACCTCCCACCTCCCACCCCTTGTTCCCTTTCCTTTACGGGATTCCCCCCCACCAATTTTATTTTCCTTTTTCCTCTCTAGCTTCGAGAAAACTTACAACCCTTGATCTTCTGAGTTTGACTAATTTTGCCTAACATGGTGGTCTCTAGTTCCATCCATTTTCCTGCTGATGCCAAGATTTCATTTTTCTTTATCATTCTCAAATTTAGTGAGGCCCTAAGCAACTGAGCAAGATCCTGTGTGTGTGGGGGGGAAGACAAAACAAAAACAAAGGGCTGGGGAGGAGCCCAGTGGCTAAGTGCCCCTGGGTTTAATCCGCCCCCACTACAAAAAAATTGCATATCAAACAAGTTAACCAGGTGCTGTTGATACAGAGACCACACATTTGAAAACCATTTCAATAAAGTGTGGCCCAGTGCACTAGTGACCACCTGTAATCCAACTCAGGAGACTGAGTCAGGAGGATGGTGAGTTTGAGGCCAGTCTCTGCAATTTAGTGAGGTACTGTCTCAACAAAACAAAACAAAACAAAACAAAAAACAAAAAACAAAAAAAAAAGGGCTGAGAATGTGGCTCAGTGGTAACGTGTCCCGGGGTTCATTCCCTGGTACCACAAATAAAGTAACTGAGGCAGGAGAAAGGGATAAGGTAGGGAAGTTGGGCTCCTTAGGCCAGATTTCTATTCGGTAGGGCTAAGAAACTACTCTCTCCTGCCTGTCCTTATCAAGGTCAGGTTAACTCTTGCAAAAGTAGAAAAAACAGACATCTGCTGTCTGGTTCTTGGACCCCCAAGCAAAAAGGGGCACAATAACCTGACTGGACCAAAGAATGCCTAAAGCATTCCTGGACAGTGAGTGCCTTACCCAGGATTGGGTGGGAGGGAAGCTCCCTTAATTTTCTAGATTCATCTGAAGCCCTAGACAATAGCCACTTTCGGGTATCCCTTTCTTGGGACCCCTCCCCTTTAGGAGCTCTGCTTTCTTGCTTTCATTCTATTACTCTAATAAATCCTGTTACTTTGCTCTTATCCTTGCGTCTGTGGATTTCATTCTTCAAATTCAGAAGACAAAGAAACCAACCCCATGCTCTGCTACAAAATATGTCTGTGGCTACTCACCCACCCAGAAATGTTCTTGATCGTATAACTTCAACTTTTGCTTTTTACCAAAAACAAACAAGTTCTTTCAGGTTTTTTTGGAACTGGGGATTGGACCCCGGGGGCACTCCACCACTGAGCCACATCCCCAGCCCTATTTTGTATTTTATTTAGAGACAGGGTCTCACTGAGTTACTTAGGGCCTTGCTCAGTTGCTGAGCTGCTTTGAACTGAATCCTCTTGCCTCAGCCTCCCAAGCCGCTGGGATTACAGGCATGCGCAACCATGCCCGGCTTCAGGTTTTTTTTCCCCCATCGTTTCCAGAAAAATAGAAAAAGGAGAGACGGGTGCACATTGAACAAGAGAAAAAATGAGAAGTGGAGCTAGCTGGGGGCTGGGTCTCCCACCTCCTGCAATCAGTGGCTAACTTTGATACACTTTGCCAGAACTCAATCCAAGTATTTTTTGTGGGCAGATAGTAGCAACTTATAAAATTAATTTTAGTTGCTCAGAAATGTTAACTGTAATTAAATTTACAGTCTATGAAACAAATAAAAGTTATAGATTGAAACCACATGCCTAAAAGTTGCATGTCAATAACATATCAACCTAGTAAGGTGTTTATAACATACATGTTTTTCTTCTTAGTGGCAGTTGAGGTGAGATTTCCAAGGTTTAAAATGAATCTGGCAAGGAAAGCTTTAAGAAAACTTTCTCAGTTAACTGGCAGTTGGAGAGAAAACTGCCCAATTTCTCTTTTAGAACTTTTAAATCTAGTTCAGAAAACAGTACCTATCTCCTGAAGTAAAGTTTGGAAACAAAAAAGTGATAGTTGAGGCAATTTCAGGGAGACTCGGTCAAGCACTGATAGGTTTTCCAACAGATTTGCCATAGGATGTGATTATTTTAAAGCAAAAGAGATGAAGAATTATCCTATCAGTCCAAACTCCGCCCACTTTCCTTTAACTCACGTGAATCCTTTAATCATTGGATCATTAACATTAAAATAGCCTGGAAGGTTCATTTATCTGTCTTTTAAAAGGGAAACCAGACCTGCATTTTTCAGACTGTTTTTTTTCGCCATCTGTTGAAGTTGGAGGTTTTTAGTCTTTCCGGGCTACAGTTTTTTTTTTTGTGTGTGTTTTCCTTTTTCCTCCCAGGCAACCTCAGAGCAACTTTTCTGAGGTTCATCTCAACTCCCAATGGACCGATTGCAAAAATTTAACCCAACCTTGACCCAGGAGTCTTTTCCGATGTCTGAGAATGAAGAAAATTTCCCCGAAGATTCGGGTAAGTCAATGACCTTCTCGAGTGCAAGGGTTTTGGAGAAGTCAAAAGGTTGCCCTCATTTTTTAAATTGTTGGAGTCTTTCCAAGAGGTATTCCAAGTTAAGTAAATCTCAAACCTGAGGAATGCTGGGGGTGTAGCTTCCTTCAGGAAGGAAAAAATGGAGTTCAAAAAGGAACAAAAAGAGGGAAATGGAGGGAGAATTGTATTATTTGTTCATTATATTTAGGAAAACTTTCAACTTCTCTCCCTCCCTACCCCTGGTATTGGGGAGGTTGAACCCGGGGTGCTCTACATGCTCCTCCATTGAGGGCCATCCTAGCCCTCTTATTTATTTGGTACTGGGCACTGAACCCAGGGGCGCTTTACCACCGAGTTACATCCCCAGCCCTTTTTATTTATTTTATTTTTTTAGACAGGGTCTCGCTAAGTTGATTAGGACCTCATTAAAATTGTGGATGTTGGTCTCCAACTTGCAATCCTCCTGCCTAAATCTCCTTAGCCTCTGGGATTACAGGCATGCAACCCCGCACCTGGCCGTCTTTATATTTAAAATGTTAGGACAAGGTGTTGCCAAATTGCCTAAGCTGGCTCCCAGGATGCAGTTTATTTATTTAAATTTTTTTTTTTTTGTAACCAGGGATTGAACTCAGGGACACTTGGCCACCGAGCCACATTCCCCAGCCCTATTTTGTATTTTATTTAGAGACAGGGTCTCACTGAGTTGCTTAGGGCCTCGCTAAGTTGGGGAGACTGGCTTTGAACTCGTGATCCTCCTGACTCAGCCTCCCAAGTCGCTGGGATTACAGGCGTGCGCCACCACGCCCAGCGTATTTTAAAATCTTTTATTTTTGGTACCAGGGATTGATCCCAGGGGTGCTTTAACACTGAGCCACATCTCCAGCCTTTTTAATTTTGAGGGGGTGGGGCGGTGTCTCGCTAATTTGCTGAGGCTGGTTTTGAACTCGTGGTTCTCCAGCATCAGCCTCCCGAGTTGCTGGGATTACAGGCGTGCGCCCCCACGCTGGGCCCAGGACGTGGTTTATAGCGTCATGGGCCAATTCATGTCAGCAACGGGGTGTAAAAGAACAAAATAGGAAACATTTCACTTTAACCTGAAATTTTTCTCACCAACTTTTTCAAGAGTGGTTTTCCAGCTAAATTTAAGAATGCTAATGACAGTCAAATGGCTCTTCAAGGCAAATAAAAGGAAAGGGCGGATTTACAAAACCTGGTGAATGTTCTGTGTGACCTTCACCGGTAGCAGGAGGAGACCGGGAGTTGTTTTCTCAAATTGCTTCAGGAATACAGCTAAGAGGGCCGGTCTTCCCGGGTCTCTGCAGGGGGAGGGAATCAGCAGCGCGGCCCACCCTGGACTGGGTGGGGTAGGGGGCGTTGTAGGTGCCCTGGAGCCAATACCACAAACTACCCACAGGGCAACTGGGATTCGACTCCCAGGGCGCGCCAAAATCCTGGACCTGCGCCTGGTCCTGACTGCATCTTCCGCTTTCTGAGTCCGGGTAGCCAGACCCGAGTGGAAAGGAAAAATTAAGAGAATAATCTGTGTAACCTCCCCAGTCTCTCCCTCTTCCTGAATCTGCCTTCGTGCCTGACAGATGCACAACGTGGGCTTCTTTCTAACCTCTTCTATGGTGCTGGGTATGGAACTTCGCACATGGCTAGGCAAGGGCTCTACCCCTATTACATACCCAGTCCCTTAATATTATTTAGTACCTTTCACAGATGGGGACGATGAATAGTAACTGCATTGCTTGCGAGAGATGAGTATGTATGGGGTGTGAATAATGGTTCAGATGGGAAGAGGAAGACTGAGTGGTTGATATCCCCAAATACTGGGTTTAAGTAGAGAGAACTAATAACATAAAGTAGCTAGGTAACTAAATTAGGTGTAACTGGAGAGAATAACAGCCATTTTGACTTCATTTTTCTGGGTTTTGTGGCAGGAGGATCCCAAGTTTAAGGACAGCCTAAGGCAACTTAGCAAGATCCTGTCTCAAAAAGTTAAATAAAGGCTGGGGGTGTTCGGTGGGAGAGTGCTTCTAGGTTCAATCCTAGTACCCCAAGCCCCACAAATCAGAGACCAGGTTGTTTTTTTTTGTTGTTTTGTTTTGTTTTTTTTCTTTTTGGGTACAGGGGATTGAACCCAGGGGCACTCGGCCACTGAGCCACATTCCCAGCCCTATCTTGTATTTTATTTGGAGTCAGGGTCTCACTGAGTTGCTTAGTGCCTCGCCATTACTGAGGCTGGCTTTGAACCCATGATCCTCTTGCCTCAGCCTCCACAGGCATGCGCCACCATGCCCAGCCACTCATTTTTTTTTTTTCTTTTTTTGAGACAGGGTCTTAAGTTGCCAAGGCTGGCCTTGATTTCGGTGAGTTATTCCGTCTCAGCCTCCTGAGTCACTGGGATTTCAGGTGTGCACCAACACCCTGGCTCTTAACCTCCCTGTTTTTGAGAGAAGACCAAGTACTCTGTATTGTTTCCTCTGATTTTCCACCCTGAGGAGTTTCCTATACTAGTGCATTACTCTCATGCTGTAAGAGTAGAATTAGGAGGAGACTGAGGCAGGAAGATCTCAAGAGTGAGCCCAGCCTGGACAGTTTAGTGAGACCCTGTCAAAATATAGAGCTGGGGATGTGGCTCAGTAGTAGAACTTTCTTAGGTTCAACTCCCTGTATTCTGCGTGTATATGTGCATGCACACAGAATCCAGACCTCGTTTGAGTGTGGATCAGTGATTTCTTGATGCAGATCAAACTAATGGATCTCACCTTCTCTTTCAGTGGACTCTCATCCAGTCAGTTCAGAAATGCTAATAAAGCAACTTCATAACTTGACTCTGAACCCTTGTGCTAAATGCCCTTCCCCTCTGCCAGAAGGTCCATCCCAACCACAGGACAGAAGTGAGAGGATCTTGCGGGAGGTCAGAAGTGGCTTTCCCCACCGGCGTCGAGGAGTCCGAACACTGTTATCTGCACGGAAAGAACGTGTGGCAAGATGGAGATATCTCCTAAGTGTAAGATTTTCCCAGATGAATTTGTGATGTGGGTAGGGGGCTGGATCTTCTGGGCAGATGGCATTGCCATCCCAGGGTGACATATATGTTAAGATGTCAGCAGTACTGAGTGAGTACTCAGGCTGGATAACTTGCACATTTAAGGTTCCCTCACTTCTCTTATGGTGGCTTTGTAACTTTTTTTTTGTATTGGGGTTTGAACCCAGGAGTGCTTAATCACTGAGCAACATGTCCCCAACCCTTTTTATTTAGTTAGTTTTTGAGGTAGGGCCTTGCTAAATTGCTTAGGGCCTCAACCTTCCAAGCCCCCGGGAGTATAGGTATGTGCCATTATGTCTGGCTATAACTTTTTCTTTGATAGTTTTAAATTTTTTTTTCTTTCCATGAAGCTTGAAAGAGAGCAACAAAGAGACAACAATCTTAAGGGAGTTCAGGTAAATAATTTTTTTTTCTTTGCTGTAAATGTGGGTGGGGTATGTGGTTTGATTTTTGTTTGGAGAAGAGGAAAGGGAAATTGGCTTGAAAGTTTTTGGTAACAGGATTGAATCCAGGGGCACTTAACCTCTGAGCCACATCCCCAGCACTTTTTATTTTTTATTTTGAGACAGGGTCTCACTAAGTTTTACTTAGGGTCTTGTTTAGTTGCTGAGGCTGGCTTTGAATTTGGAGATCCCTCTCCTTCAGCCTTGCAAACCACTGGGATTCCAGGTCTGTGCCACCACGCCTGGCTGGCTTGAAGGTTCTGAGTCCCCAGGAATTCTGGAGAAATCAGTCTGTGTTTGTAGTTGTTTATTTGGTGCTGGGGATTGAACCCAGTGCCTTCTCATGGTAAGCACATGCTTTTCTATTGACCAACACATCTCTAGTCCCTATACATTTTTAAAAATTTTTATTTTTTAGAATAGTTCACTGCAAAATTGATCAACAAGTAGAGCTTCAATGTACTCCTTGTCCCCCACCTCACACATAGCTTCCCCATCTAGCAACACCAGAGTGGTTCAGTTTGTTACAATTGAACCTACAGTAACACATGACCCAGTGTATACTTGACATTAGGGTCCACTTTTTGTGTTATATTTGTAATTACAAGTGCTTCACAAACATGATCTCAATAATACCATGTAATTAAGAAGACAGACACCTAAGCACAATGTCCAGCAGAGTGAGTTACATACAAGGAATTTAGAGAATTAAGACTGGAATAATTTTTATTGACAGTTTGCATCTGTTCCCATTGTATAATGACCCACAAGCTGGTATTCTATGGTACCCATATATTTCATTCCTCCTTTTTATTCCCCTAAATTTGTTTTTTCAGTACTAGAGATTGAACCCACAGACACTCTGTACTGAGCTTTTTAGCTTTTATTTTCAGACAGGGTCTCCCTAAGTTGCTGAGGCTGACTTAGTTTTTGACAGTCTCCCCAGTTGCTGAAATTAGGTTGCAATTGGCCAAAAGGCTGACTTAATAAACAATACATTTGAGAGTTTGTTACACCTTTCTGGGTACAGTATCATAATTAATCTAATTTCTTTATTTCTTTCAGAGTGAATCACGAAGTGTACCATTCAAATGTACCTGCAGTTTTTGCGTATACCACGGATGGGATCCTTCTGAGAATGCTAGAATAGGGTATGATTATGACACAGAGTCATTGTAGGCATAAATTGTATCTTGTTCTTCATGATGGTAATTTTAGGCAAGCTTTTCTATGCTTAGACTGCATACCAATGACTTATGAGTTCTGTGATATCTTTATTCTTCATCTACTTTTTTTTTTTGGGTGGTGGGGATTTCTTTATACCTTAATGCCAGTAATTTGTAAGGAATCTGTGCAGTTATAATGTATGCAAATGATTTCAATATGCTTTCGTTTTATTTTTCTGTTTGGCCCAAAGAAGTACAAATAGGTCTCAAGTCTTGTGGATTTTATAAGCCTGAAATCTGTGAAATAAAACTTGGGAACTGGAAGAGATGTAAAGAGAATATTGGATAGTTTGATTAGAATGTAACAATTAGGTAATTAGATTTTCTGGTTTTCAAAAATTTGAGTTGCAATAAAAGGAAATTTTGTGCTATTTTAATTTTTAGTGGCAAATAAATGTGTACATAGGGGAACTTATTGATCTACTTGAGTATTTAATAAAATTTCTTATTCCTGATTTTGTACTAAAAAAAATTTTTTTAAAAAATACCTTTTATATGGTGCTGAGGATCAAACCCAGTGCCTCACATGGTAGGCAAGTGCTCTTCCACTGAGCCACAATCCCAGCCCTTATACTTGTGTTTGCTATATAGTGAATGAACAATTTATTCTCACATTTCTGGAGTGTAAAGTATCTGGTATTGTAATGTTCTATGATACTGTTCACCTGATAGGAACTTTGAGTAAGGTGTGGATAAAGGGTTTAGGTATTTGCATGTATTCACTTCCTGAAAGAGGTATTAAAATGAAAGGAGCTAGAAGGGAAGTGGGAGTTTTGGAAAGCTGCTGCTAAGTGTATAGAGGTTTCCTCATGTCAAACAATTCTGCAGCTGATATCAGCTAGGTGTCCTAATACAATTTTTGAAACTGTCTACATGGAGATTGCCTCAGATCCCACAAATTGAGGGCTTATTCCCATAAAGCTCCTCCACCTCAGATGCCAGTCTGATTCCCAGAACTCAGGGAAGCACTTGAGGATCCTACAAAGGATCAGGTGAACAACCAAGTGGAAGGAGGTGCATAGGGCAAGGTATGGGAGAAGGGAAATGCCGCTTTCCAGAAAATTCCATCTTTTTTTTTTTTTTTGGTACTGGGTATCCAACTTGGGGGCACTTGACCACTGAGCCACATCCCCAGCCCTATTTTGATTTTATTTAGAGACAGGGTCTCACTGAGTTGCTTAGCGCCTCACTTTTGCTGAGGCTGGCTTTGAACTCGTGATCCTCCTACCTTAGCCTCCTGAGCTGCTGGGATTATAGGTGTGCACTGCTGTGCCCAGCTCCAGAAAATTCCATCTTGTTTAGCTATCTGGAAGCTCTCAGAACTTAGTCCTTTTGGGTTTTTATGGGAGTTCATTACATAGGTATAATTGATTACATCATTGACCATTGGTTTATCAGCCTTTCCCCTCCCCAGGGGTTATGAGTAGGATGGGACTGAAAGTATGTCCTCATTACTTGGTTCCCCCAAGGCAAACAGCTTTCATTCTGAGGTTAGGAGTCCCCAGTCCACAGTTACCAGTTAAACTCATTATAATACCAAAGATACCACTTGGCCTTCAGGCCTATCCAGTGGTGCCCACCTACCTGCTGTGGCTTTGGTTCCACATCAGTGTCAGTCTGAGAACATTAAATGGGAAAATTACAGAAATAAACCTTAAGAAACAATATTGCAGTAAATTGTTTTATATTTGATTAGCTACTACTAATGTCACTGTGCCTAATGTATAAATTAAACTTTGATACATATTCATAGGGATGAAAAGTATACGTAAAGTTCAGTACCACCCCAGGTCTTGTGGGGGTTTTGGAATGTATCCCCTGTGGATAGGGGGAATTGCTTTATCAGGAAATGTGGGAGTTGGGGCAAAACCAAAATATATTTCACATGTCAAAGGAGAGAACTGAAAATCTATGATAACGAAATACTCCCAAGAGGCAATGTCATCCAATGGTATTTAACTTATTTTATTTTGGTACTGGGGATTGAACCCACCACTGAGTCGCATCCCCAGCCCTATTTTGTATTTTATTTAGAGACGGTCTCACTAAGTTGCTTAGCCTCGCTAAGTTGCTGAGGCTGGCTTTGAATTTGAGATCCTCCTTCCTCAGCCTCCCAAGTGCTGGGATTACAGGAGTGTGCCACCATACCTGGCATTTAACTTATTTTTATCGATGACGCATAGTGTATGTAGATTTGACAATCTTTTTGGGATACCAAAGATAAAATTTGCCCTTTGTCCTCTAGCTGTCATGTGTTTGGAATGATAAAATCTAAGTTGGGTGCAGTGGCTCAAGCCTATAATCCCAGCCACCAGGGAGACAGGAGGACTGCACATTGGAGGCTAATCTGGACCATTTAGGGAAACCCTGTCTCAAAATTTGAAAAAGGACTGAGATGTAGCTCAGTGGAGGAGTACACCATAGGTTTAATCCCCAGTGTGGGGTCGGGGTATTGGGAAAGGAGGCTCCCTGCTTTCTTATATGCAAAAGGGCCCTTCAGTAGTCCCAGGCGGGCTGGGGATATAGCTCGGTTGGTAGAGTGCCTGTCTCACATGCACAGGGCCCTGGGTTCTAATCCCCAGCACCACAAAAAGAAATATATATATACACAGTAGTCCCAGGCATATGCAAAATGCTCAAAAGAATTCATTTACTATTTTTATGATACTGGGGACCTAAGCCAGGGCCTCGTGTGCTGGAAAGGTAAGTACTGTACCACTGAGTAGTCTACTGATTTTATGAATGAATAAATGGATGAACATGGGAAGTTACTTTCTTTTTTTCCAAATTGTAATCAATAACAGCTTACTGAAGAACTTTACGGTTCTTTTGTTTATGTCTTCATAAAGAATAAGTTAGGTATTTGTAATGGTGGATGCCAGTCTCAAAGCGTTTCCGTGGAAAATGTCCCATTCATAAGAAGATCTTCATCATCTTACAAATTGCCTTCTCGGGTAAATGACAATGAATATCATTCCAACCCCACTTTTTTGTTGTGGAACGAAAATTTACTACAACACAACGCTCAAGAGGATCATTAGGTTCCCCTGTATGCCAGAATCTGAAAAGGAGAAAAAGGAGGAGGACATTCTTTAAATAGTGTTTTAAAAAAAGCTAAAAAATTAGGGTAGAGTTGGAAAGTGTTGAAGCCAAAGAATATATACCAAAAAGATCCCCCCACTTTTGCTGCTATATTTCTAAAATCTTCATGTAGTTCCTCTTTTACCTGTGTCTCTGATATTTTCCCTGGAAACTCTCCATACGACCCACGATCCAGGAATCCTTTACCTACTTCTATACTCACGTGGCACTTTCGTTGTAAGGTGACTGATCAACCCATTGCCAGTGTCCTTGACCCTCTGGGTCAGTCAGCCCCATGTAATAAGCAGAATCTTCATTCAGATGTTGGATGATGAAATTCTAAGGGAAGAAAAGAGTTATAACTTCATAACGCTGGAGGACTTAAGTTGAACTGAGTTTTTTTGTTTTTTGTGGTTTTTGTGGTTTTTTTTTTGGATTTGAACTCAGGGATGCTTAGCTATTTTTTATTTGAGACATGGTCTCACTAAGCTGTCTAGGCTTGGCCTCAAACCTAAACCTGTGATTCTTCTGCCTTAGCCTCTCAAATTGCTGGGATTACACATATGTGCCCTTGTGTTAGGCCAATCAATGAATTTTATACTAGACTCGGTTTCCTTCTTTCTTAAATGACCAGAAATTGTTTTTGTGCTGAGAATCCATTCCATGACCTGTCATACTAGACCCACATCCCCAGCCCTTACTGGTTCCTCGTAGTGGGTACTAGGAATTGAACCTCTGGTGCTTTACTACTGAGCCACATCCCTAGACCTTTTCATTTTTAATTTTGAGACAAGGTCTCACTAAGTTGCCGAGGCTGACCTCAAATTTATGATAATCCTGCCTCAGCCCCCAAAATTGCTGGGATTACAGGTGTCAACCATTATGCCCAATTTAATTTTTTAAGTCCTCATAATTTTCTTTGTAAGGTAGTTAATTACTCTTTGTTGGGGGGAGTACTCCTCAGGGGCACTTTACCATTTAGCTACATCCATAGCTCTTTTTATTTTTTATTTTGAGACAGGGTCCTACTAAATTGTTTAGGTCCTTGCTAATTTGCTGAGGCTGATCTCCAACTTGTGATCCTCCTACTTTAACCTCCCAAATTGTTGGGATTACAGATGTGCACTACTGTGCCTAGTAGTGGTTATTTTAAAGCATTTCTATATAATGCATTTAATATAATTGGTTATTGCTGGTATTAATGTTGAATGTAATGTAGTGAGACTTATACTTTTTTTGGGCAGGGATTGGACCCAGGGCATTCTACATTCTATCCCTTTTTTCAGTGTTATATTCTGAGACAAGGTCCTGCTAAATTGCCCAGGCTGACTTCAGACTTGTGATCTTCTCGTCTCAGCCTCCTGAGTCTCTGGGATTGCAGGTGTGTGCCACTGTGCCCCACTGGGACTTCTACTTTTAATAATGGTGGACTAAGTAGCATGTCCATAATCCCAGGTATTAGGAGGTTGAGGTAAGAGGACTGCAAATTCTAGATCTATAAGACCCTGTCTCTAAAGGACTAAGTGGACAAACCTCCTAATGAAGTCAACTATATAAATAGAATGAAATATGAAAAAACTGCACGTCTCAGCCGGGTGTGGTGGCGCACGCCTGTAATCCCAGCAGCTCAGGAGGCTGAGGCAGGAGGATGACGAATTCAAAGCCAACCTCAGCAACTCTGCGAGGCCCTAAGCAACTCAGTGAGACCCTGTCTCTAAATAAAATACAAAATAGGGCTGGGGATGTGGCTCAGTCAAGTACCCCTGAGTTCAATCCCCGGTACCAACCCCCCACCCCCAAGCAAAAACAAACAAAAGAACAAAATTTCATGTCTCAATAGTGAAAGTTACCAGATGAAGATGCCAAAGAATGGAAATCTAGAGAAAGGAGAGTGAAAGTCATGGCCACTTTTTTGTTCTGGGGATATTATGCTAAACCAGAAGAAACAAATGAAAGGTAGAACATCTTTTTTTCCTTTATTTCCCAGGATGCTAATGTTTAAATTTGCTTTAAAACTCTGATTTTATTTTGGGTATTGGGGATTGAACTCAGCAGTGACTAACTACTGAGTACATCCCCAGCCCTTTTTAATTTTGAGATAGGGTCTCACTCCGTTGCTGAGGCTGGCTTTGAATTTGTGATCCTCTGGCCTCAGCCTCCTGAGTTGCTGGGATTTCAGGAGTGCACCACCATACCAGGTGCCCATGCTTACTTTATTAAGGGTGATAAAACTTTTTCCAATTCAAGAGGGGAAAGTCCAGTCCAGTTGCAAAGTGTTTGCCTAATGTACAAGGCTGTGGGTTTGATCTCCAGCACCATTTAAAGAGGGAGGGAACAGGCTAGCTGACCACCTTGCCGATTAGAAAGTATACCTGCTCTTCCTTGGTGTTGATTACTGTCAGTTCAGCCTCCATCATTGAACAGTTTTTCTGACTCTCAGTCCAAGATTGTGGTGTAGTAGAAACAAAATAACAGCTAGACTGAAATGGCTTCCAGAAGGTTGGGCAGCAGCTCCAATTTTCTAGAATGAGTATAGGAGGAAAGAAAAAAAAAAAAGCTCAATTCACAATAGCTAGATTGTGGAACCAACCTAGATGCCCTTCAATTGAAGAATGGATAAAGAAACTGGTATATATACACAATGGAATATTACTCAGCCATAAAAAAGAATAAAATGGCATTTGCTGGTAAATGGGTGGAGTTGGAGAATATCATGCTAAGTGAAATAAACCAAGCCCAAGAAACCAAAGGCCGAATGTTTTCTCTGATCAGTGGATGCTGATACATAACAGGGCGGGCGGTTATGGGGGGGGATAGGAAAGAATGGAGGAAGTATGGATGGTGTGGAGGAAAATGGAATGGGAGGGGAAGGGGAAAGGAAAATAGTAGACTGAGATAGACAGCATTACCCTATATATATGTAAGATTATATGAACTGAATAAAAAATAAATTAAAAAAAAAAAACCAGGCATGGTGGTGCACGTCCATAATCCCAGGTATTGGGAGGTTGAGGTAGGAGGACTGCAAATTCTAGATCTATAAGACCCTGTCTCTAAATAAAAAATAACAAGGGCTGGGAGTGTAGTTTAATGGTGAAGCATCCAGGGCTCAATCCCTAGTACCACAAGAAAAAAATTGAAAATTCCTTCATAGAAAGTTTTAGGTCTCACTAGGGAATTAATTAGGTTTTTCAAAAACTAATTTATTTACTGGTATATTTACTAATACCTAGGAGATTTAATTATTATCATTTTTGGTACTGAGGATTAAAGCCAGGGGTACTTAACCACTGAGTCACATCCCAGCCTTTATATTTATAGATAGGATCTTGCTGGGTTCCTTAGGACCTTGCTAAGTTGCTAAAGCTGGCTTTGAATTCATGATCTTCTGCCTCAGCCTCCCTAGCTGCTGGGATTACAGGTGTGCGCCACCACACCTGGCAATTATTTCACTCTTTTTTTTTTTTTTTTTTGAACTGGGGATTGAACTCAGGGGCACTGGGCCACTGAGCCACATTCCCAGCCCTATTTTGTATTTTATTTAGAGACAGGGTCTCACTGAGTTGCTTAGGGCCTCACTAAGTTGCTGAGGCTGGCTTTGAACTCGCGATCCTCCTGACTCAGCCTCCCAAGTCGCTTGGATTACAGGCGTGCGCCACCACGCCCGGCAATTATTTCACTCTTAACAGGGACTGGCAAACTTCCTGGAAAGGCCCAAATAGTAAATATTTTAGGGTTTTGTTTTATGGTTCTAGATTAAAACCAGGGGTGCTTTGCAACTGAGCTACATCCCTAGCCCCTTTTCATTTTTTTAAATTTTGAGACAGGTTCTCACATTGCTGAGGCTGTCCTTGAACTTGGGATACTCCTGCCTCAGGCTCTACCTGCTGGGACTACAGACGCATGCCACCAGGTCCAGCTATATTTTAGGTCACAACTACTTGACTCTGCTTATTGAAGTGTGAAAGAAATTATTGACAATAGCTAAAAAAAAAAAAAAAAAAGAATGTGGTGAGCCGGGCGTGGTGGCACAAGCCTGTAATCTCAGCGGCTCAGGAGGCTGAGGCAGGAGAATTGGAGTTCAAAGCCAGCAACAGCGAGGTGCTAAGCAAGTCAGTGAAACCCTGTCTCTAAATAGAATACAAAATAGGGCTGGGGATGTGGCTCAGTGGTGGAGTGCCCCTGAGTTCAATCCCTGGCCACCCCCGCCCCCCCCAAAAAAGCAGAAACAAATGAAAGACTTCAAAGGTCCACTTCATATGTCTCAGGAAACAAGTGACAGTACAAGTGGGGTGTTGTGGTGCATCCCTGTAATCCCAGCAACTCTAGAGTTTGAGGCCAGCTTCAGCAAGTGAGTGAGACCTGTCTGAAAATAAAAAAAGGTCAGGGATGTGACTTAGTGGTTAAACACCCCTAGGTACAATCCCCAGTTTAAAAAAAAAAAACAACACAAAAAAAAAGGAAAAGAATTTCAGGAGGTTGAAATTACAGCTAGACAGAACTAAAAGAGAAGTGGAGTAGCATAGAATGGGAAGGAATGCTGTCGTTAAAATAAATCTAGTTTCTTAAGGCCTGAAAAATTCAAAAGTTGAGTAAAGACAATGTTCATAGGAAGACCACATAGTGGAGGGCATAATATTCTTCATCAGGGAAGATCATGATCTTTAGATAAGAGTGCTGAGAATAGCTGATTGGACCCAAATGTCCCTCAAAAGCAGATCAAAGGCAGCGATAGCTCCCACTAGGCACAGCTGAAATTTTCCTGGGAAATGGTTAAAATGATTAATTTTTATGTTATGAGATATTACCAAAAAATATATTTTTTTCTTTTTTAAAAGATGTGAGGTGCAGACAGTGGGAACCTTATGTAAACTTTAGTGTATGTAGTCATCACAGTTGCTAATTTCTCAGCTTCACAAGAAGGCAGGACTGTTCGTTTTTAAAAATCTTTTTTATGAGCCGGGCGTGGTGGCACACGCCTGTAATCCCAGCGACTCGGGAGGCTGAGTCAGGAGGATGGTGAGTTCAAAGCCAGCCTCAGCAACTTAGTGAGGCCCTAAGCAACTCAGTGAGACCCTGTCTCTAAATAAAATACAAAATAGGGCTGGGGATGTGGCTCAGTGGCCAAGTGTCCCTGAGTTCAATCCCTGGTTCCAAAAAAAAAATCTTTTTTATGGTAGTGGGGATTGAACCCAGGGGCACTTTACCACTAAACTACATCCCCATTGTGTTTTAAGTTTTGAGACAGGGTCTCACTTTGCTGACGCTGGCCTGGAATTTCCTATCCTGCCTCAGCCTCTCAAGTAGCTGAGGTTACAGGTATGCAGCCAGGTCCTTATATAGAGATGAATTTCACCCTTTATATATTTTAAGGACTCTGATTATCCTCTTGAGGCTTCCTTTGCACCCTGGGTTGCCTGTGGAATCACCTGGCATACATATGAGACAAAAATCAAAGTACTTTCCCCTGAATTTTCTAATTCCTTTAGATATCATTTTGCTGCTAGGAATTTAAATTGGTCATAAAAAATTTGTACCTGGACTGAATTATGCTCTAGGTTCTGGAACGTAACTTGTTTGGAATAACTGCTAAAATTTGGGGGTTTTAGTATGCATATAAAAGTTTGAAGATAGTTGGTGCTATGATAATCTCCAAGACTCTATGAATTTGTTCCTTTGAGGACAAGGGCTTCAAGCTGGGTGTGGTAATCTGTGCCTGTAATCCTCCTCTTCATGAGGCTGAGGATGCGTGAGCCACCACACGCTGGTCTGTTATTATCTTTCTTTCTTTCTTTCTTTCTTTTTTTTTTTTTTTGCGATGCTGGGGACTGAACCCAGGGCCTTGTGCTTGTGAGGCAAGCACTCTACCAACTGAGCTATATCCCCAGCCCTGTTAGTATCTTTCAATGTGCATTATTTAATAAGTAATTAAAACCTATTTTATCAATCATAGGAAATATTTAATTATAGTCAGTTTTATTTCACCATTTCTAGTGTGTATTTTTAATTTCCAATAATAAAATCATGCTAGCTGTTGGACCAATTAATGTTTAAAATATATACACTGTCCTTTTTTCATTAAAATTTTGATCATGTGCGGGGTGCAGTGGCACACACCTGTAATCCCAGAGACTAAGGAGGTTGAAGTAGGAGAATTTGAAAGTTTGAAGTCAGCCTCAGCAATTTAGCGAGTCTCTAAGCAACTTAGTGAGACCCTGTTTAAAAATAAAGGACTGGAAAGGCTCAGTGGTAAAGCACCCCTGGGTTCAATATCCAGTATCCAAAATAAAAAAAAGTTTTTTTGATCATGTTTACCAAAATTAGTGTAAAAAATTTCAGATTTTTTGGGAGTTGGTATAGGGGATTGAACCCAGGGGTGCTCCACCACTGAGCTATATTCTCAGCCCTTTCTAATTTTTACTTTTAAACAGGATCTCACTAAATTGTGCAGGCTGGCCTTGATCTTTTGATCCTCCTGCCTCATCCTCCAGAGTCACTGAGATTATGGCCTGGATCGTCACACTTGGCAGAATTTCTGATTTTTTACATGTTTTTCTATTTAATTATTTCATAAACCAAGCTAATTGTATTTCCAAATTACAGTTAATTGTATCAATGTAAATACATTTCCTAAAGTAATACAAAGCCTTGTATTTTATTTTTTTGGTATCTGAGATTGAATCCAGGGGCACTTAACCACTGAGCTACATCCTCAGCTGTG
Source organism: Glaucomys volans (assembly GCA_020662805.1). Lineage (NCBI taxonomy): Eukaryota > Metazoa > Chordata > Mammalia > Rodentia > Sciuridae > Glaucomys > Glaucomys volans. The sequence goes on from JAJEJO010001968.1 coordinate 49,658, forward strand.
TTTGTAATTTTTTTTTTTTTTGAAACGGGGTCTTGCTGAGTTGCTTCAGGTCTTGCTAAATTGCTAAGCTTGTCTCAGCCTCTCAAGCTGCTGGGATTACAGGGGTTCGCTGGCAGCACATAACAATGTTAGCTATATGTTATTACAAAGTAGGTAACAATAATTATTTATTTATTTAATGATAATGGGGATTGAACCCAGAGCCTGGCGCCTGCTAGGCAAGCATAGGTTCTACAACATACCTATATACTCAGTCCTAGGGCATTTTTCCCTTTTTTTTTTTGAATACCAGGGATTGAACTCATGCTTAATCACTGAGCCATATTCCTACCCATTTTATTTTTTTATTTTGAGACAGGGTCCTAAGACTTTTTTTTTTTCCCGGTACTGGGCATTGAACTCAGGGCACTCCACCACTGAGCCACATCCCCAGCCCTAGTTTGTATTTTATTTAGAGACAGGGTCTCACTGAGTTGCTTAGGGCCTTGCTAAGTTGCTGAGGCTGGCTTTGAACTGGCGATCCTCTGCCTCAGTCTCCCAAGTGCTGGGATTACAGGCGTGCGCCACCACGCTTGGCCCTAAGACATTTTTTATGGACTTAGAAAAATTATTGTTTTAGAGCTTCCATTTTTTTTTTTCAGTACTGAGGATTGAACCCAGCGCCTGTGCATGCTATGCAAGAGCTCTTATCACTGAGCTACATCACCATCCTGAGGTTACATAACTTAAACTTAACTTCTTTTACATCATCATGAAGATGAATTTAGTGTTTATTTCACCCTCCCCCAAATGCATACTAACAAGCTTATGTGAATAGAAAAGTTATTTTGACCCTATAAATCTAACTGGATTGACTGGTTTCATAGTAAGGGCACACTTTGCTAATCAGGTTATGTTTTAGCCACTATTAAAACAAATGTGAAAAAAGAACAAAAAATAAAGAGCAAACCATTCTCTCTTCCTCTGTTTTTACCACAGCCTATTCTGTCTCCTCTCTTATGGTGAAATGAGGAAGAAACTTGTTGATTCACCTTTCACAGGCTTCTTTCTAGAAGTCCGGAATGATTTATTTTATTCTTTTACTATTTTTGCAGTCTGGGAGTCCAACTCAGGGTCCTGTGAATGCCAGGCAAGTGCTTTACCAGTGAGCTACATCCCTGCCATCATTCTCTATCTTTTAGGTGGCTTTTCTTTCCTGGGAAGATGAGGCCATTGAAGGATTTCTTTGGTGTGACTCCCCTCTCTTTGGCTTCTGTAATAGGCTGAGGCCTGATCCTGGACAAGCTGATCAGTTATCCCCCTGGGATATTCAAGTAGGTAACTGAAGAGAGCCATAGTATAAACCAGCCTGGGATTTGGAAATTTCAGTGCCAAAGATAAACAACATCTGACCAAGAATTGGATTCACAGGAAATCTTGTTGATCATTTGTAGAGCCATACCTTCTTCTTTTTCACAAGTTAGACTTGAAAAATTGTGAAACTCTTGTAACTTGGACAGCCTCTTGCCAATTTTCCAAAACATAGAATTATTATGAATCACTGGGAAAGAGAAAGAAAAAGTAGTTTTCCATTGATTGATTGATTGATTGATTGAACTGGGGATCAAACCCAGTGTCTTGTGCATGCTGGTCAAGTGCTCTACCATTGAGCAACTCCCCAAGCTTAAAATACCTTTCCTTAAAAATGGTCACTTCTATTGATTGGCATGCACATGAAGTAGAGCTAATCTTTGGCTTATCTTTACTTAATTCTTGTGTGTCTTATCCTGATTTGGGGCTAAATTGAGTCAAACTCCTCTATCTTGGTCTGGGAATGGGGCTCAGTGGTAGAGAGATTGTTGAGCAGATTTGAGGTCCTTGGTTCAAACCCCAGCACCATGAACAACAAAAACCTTACTTTACCTTAATTGTCTTTAAGTTCCTATATGTCCTCTTTCCTCTCAAGTAATTAAGTAACCATACTTAAGCCACTTTATTTTCCTTAACTGTGAAAAGTACAGCAAAATTGAACTTCAGTAATAATTCTGCTTCTTAGAACTGGAAAGAGATTGAGGACATTATTGTCAACATGCTTTCATTCAACATAGGAAGATATATTCAATAACTTCCTCACAGATGATTAATTTCTATTTGTAATCATGGGTTGGGGTGGAGCTCAGTGGTGGAGCGCTTGTCCTAGCACGCACTGAGGCCCTGGGTTCCATCCGCAGCGTGCACGCGCACACACACACACAAAGAAAAACTATTTGTAATTACAATATCAAATAATAGAACAAGTTTTAATACTTGCATTCTGAAAAAGTGTAGAGAAATTTTGAAGGTCGCACAAAAATGTAAAAGGTGGCAAAGGGAAGAGTAATTAAATGATTTCCTTTATACTGGGTGGGGTGGTGCATGCCTGTAATCCCAGTGGCTCAGGAGGCTGAGGTGAGGATCACAAGTCCAAAGCCAGCCTCAGCAATTTAGCGAGGCCTTAAGCAACTTAGTGAGACCCTGACTCAAAAAATAAAAAGGGCTGGGATTGTGGCTCACCTGGGATTAAGCTCCCCTGGGTTCAACCCCTGGTACAAAAAAAAATTCCTTTATTCCTTTATGATATCATTGTTAAACAGTTTTCCTTATCATATTGGGAAGACTCCCACATGAAGATCAAATAAAGATTTATTTTCTGATCTCTTTTGTGGTGCTCCGGGTTAACCCAGGGCCTCACGTGTGCTCAGCACCCACTCACCACTGAGATACACCCCCATTCCCAAGAGGGGAATTTTAAAAATAAAGTTCAACTTTGCTCACCTGATAAGCCTAGTAGTAGGAGATGGCATCGTAGACAGTGATCACAACTGTACATACAGACATGGAGTTATTGTTATAAACTGAATTGTGTCACCCTGAAATTCTTATGTTGAAACTCTAACGCCAATGTGGTGCTATTTGGAGATGGAAACCTAATTGCTTTAGGGGAGAAATAGGTTTAAATGACGTTTGATGGCAGGATCTTTTATGATAGGATTATTACCCTTATAAAAATATACAGGGGTGGGATGCAGTGGCACACACCTGTAATCCCAGTGATTCAAGAGAATGAAGCAGGATTGCAAGTTCGAGGCCAACCTCAGCAATTTATCAAGACCCTCAGCACCATAGTGAGACCCTGTCTCAATATAAAAAATAAAGCTGGAAGAGGTGGTCTGTGCCTGTAATCCCAGTGAGCTGGGAGGTTGAGGCAGGAGGATTTCAAGTTCAAGTCCAGTCTGGGCAACTTAGCAAGAACCAGTCTTGAAATAAAAATCAAAATAAATAAATAAATAAATTTTGGCCAGGCAACTTGGCAGGCTGAGGCAGAAGGATCAGATCACAAGTTCTAGACCAGCCTCATCAACTTAGGCCCTAAGCAACTTAGTGAGAACCTGTCTCAAAATCAAAAATAAAAAAGGGTTGAGGATGTAGCTCAGTGGTTAAATGCTTCTGCATTAAACTCATAAATAAATAAGTGAATGAATAAATGGGGATGTAACTCAGTGGTAAAGTACCCCTGTTCCATTCCCAGTTGGAGAAAAAAGTCTCGGACTGGGGAGATAGCTCAGTGGGAGAGCACTTTCCTAACATACACCAGGCCCTGTTTTTTTTTCCCCAGTATATTCACCCTCCCTGCCCAAAAGAAGTATTTAATGAAAAGCATGGCATTCCTAATTAAAGGTGCCACTGTATGTAAACAAAGGTTTAACTACTATTTCAGGCAATGTATGAAATCTAACTGGGAAGAGGATCCAGGGATTACTGTATTTCAGCTGAGATCTTACCTAAAGAATTCAGAATGAAGCAAGCACTGAGGAATGAGATGAAGGTCACAGCAGTGGACCAGAGCTTTACCTGGATCCACCAGAGTTCGTTCTTTGTCATACCTGCAAAACAATGTTCAACTGTAATCTCTACTGCTAGAGGGCTAGGAAAACCAGAGACCCTAGGATTCTGACCTTAGGAGGGTAAAGTCAGGCTATGAACAGAACTAATTTTTAAAAAATGTCAAGCACAGATTATGAAATTCAGAATAGCTGAGTGCAGTGTTGCATGCCTGTAAACCCAGTGGCTCAGGAGGCTGAGGCAGGAGAACTACAAGTTCAAGGTCAGCCTCAATCAATTTATTTATTTTTATTTAATTAATTAATTAATTAATTAGGAACCAGGAATTGAACTCAGGGACACTTGGCCACTGAACCACATCCCCAGCCCTATTTTGTATTTTATTTAGAGACAGGGTCTCACTGAGTTGCTTAGAGCCTCGCTAAGTTGCTGAGGCTGGCTTTGAACTCGTGATCCTCCTGCCTTAGCCTCCCGAGTTGCTGGGATTACAGGCGTGCGCCACCATGCCCGGCCTCAATCAATTTAGTGAGGTCCTCAGCAACTTAGTGAGACTCTGTCTCAAAAGGATTGGGGATTCAATCCCTGGTATAAATGAACAAATAGATAGATAGAAAGAAGAAATGACCACAGGGTAAGCCCAAGACAAATTCAGGCAAAACTCACCCTGAGTAAATTGCACTTTCCAATTCCCCACGATTTTTACCCTGGAATCTCACCTCTTTTCTTGATTCTTTCCCTTTCTCCAGCATCATTTAGTCTCCAATTTCTCACCACTTTGTATGGTCAAATTTGTATTCTTTCAATGCCTTCTAGGCCTGAGTTGTATTTGTTTTTCCCTTCTTCTTTCCCTGATTCTAGTATGTTGGGTCCCTAGCTATTTCAATACTCAAATTACTATGATTTCATCATTCTCCCACAGAAAGTTTCCTACTTTCCCCAAAATCATCCTCAGCACTGCAATGCCTGTTTGCTCACATCACCGTGCTCCTGTTTCTAGCCTTGAGGAAATGGTAGGTGCTCACCTTTGTCTTGGAGCTGTCCCTCTGGCATCATAGTATGTGCACACACACTTTTGAATCCCTTGAGCTGGAGGTTCAGGATCTCTTGTGTCACTCTCCCTTAAGATATTTCCCTGGATGCTTTCTTCAAGTAGGCCAACCTCATAGATCCTTCTACACTTGCTCTAGCAAACCTGAGACTTGTCTCAGACTTTCTATATGCAGTAAAAGCTTCCACTTAAAAATATGCACCAGAAATGAGGAAACAGAAAAAAGGAAACTGAAAAATAAATGCAGAACTAACTGTTCATGGGTACAGACCTGATTTTATGTTTCATTTCCTTTTCTTTTTTGCAGTATCTGGGATAGAACCCAGGGAGTTTCACTCCTGAGCTACATCCTCAACCTTTTTTAAAAAAAAAAGGAATTTTTTTTAGATAGGGTCTCCCATTGCTGAGACTGACCTCAAACTTACTATCCTCCTGCCTCAGCCTCCAGATTAAAGGCGAACACCCCAAAGCCTTGCTGTTTCATTTCTTACATGATATTTTTCCATTTTGATTTCCATGTGGTCAACATAAATTAATTTTTAATATCCTCAGGAAATAGTTCATAGGCTTTAAACAAATGTTGTACTCCCTGATGAATCTATTTTTTCTTTGTTTTTGAAACTGCAGATTGAACCCAGGGGTGCTCTACCACTTAACTATGTTCCCAGCTTTTAAACATTTTTATTTTGAGACAGGGTCTTACTCAATCACTTAGGATCGCCTCAAAGTTGTGATCCTCCTCCTGTCTCAGTCTCCCCAGTGGCTGTGATCACACATGCACGCAACCAAGTCCAGGTTGAATATATTTTTCTTTTTGTCAGATTTTGTATATTTCATCTGTGAATTTAATTAACATTTTTCCGAATTCAGAAGAACTTGGACTTTCTCAACTTAGGGAGATGAGCAAAAGTCTCAGCATTAAGGACTGATACAGTAAATGAATGAACCTATAGACACAGAGTGAGAAAATCATTGCTGTATTAAAGATGCTTGAATATTGGGCTAGGGATATAGCTCAGTAGGTAGAGCACTTGCCTCATAAGCACAAGGCCTTGGGTTCAATCCCCAGCCCCCTTAAAAAAAAAAAAAAAAAGATGCTTGAATATATCTGCAAGGTTTGGGAGAATTCCAGAGATACTGTATGGTTTTCTAGGCTGAAAGAGAAGAGTGTGCTAAGGAACGAAGAGCAGCACTATGAAGATGTGTGATATCAGAGGGAGGCTTCCTGCATATTAGGAATTTGGGGATTCTTTCAGACACAGGCTCCAAGATGTGGACCTTCCCTCTCCTAAATCAATAACACCAAGATATTCTCAGGGGCTGGGGATATAGCTCAGTTGGTAGAGTGCCTGCCTTGCAAGCACAAGGCCCTGGGTTCAATCCCCAGCACCGCAAAAAAAAAAAAAACAAAAAAGATAATAAAAGTTAATGACTATTTTTTTTTTCTTTTTTTTTTTTCTTTTTTTTTTTTTTTGTACCAGGGATTGAACCCAGGGGTTTTGAACCATTGAGCCACATCCCTAGTCTTTTTTATTTTTTATTTGAGATAGTGTCTTGCAAAGTTGCTCAGGGCCTCATTAGGTTGCTGATGGTGGCTTTGAACTTGTGATCCTCCTGCCTCACCCTCCCAAACTGCCAGGAGTACAGGCCTACACCACCATGCCCAGCTCACTTGACTAATCTTTTTTTTTTGAACCAGGGGTTGAACTCAGGGACACTTGGCCACTGAGCCACATCCCCAGCCCTATTTTGTATTTTATTTAGAGACAGGATCTCACTGAGTTGCTTAGGGCCTCGCTAAGTTGCTGAGGCTGGCTTTGAACTCACGATCCTCTTGACTCAGCCTCCCAAGTCGCTTGGATTACAGGCGTGCGCCACCATGCCCGGCTTCACTTGACTAATCTTAAATACAGAAAACTCACTACACCCTATGTTAATTGTTCAGATTGAGGGATGTTACAACCAGTTATGAAACCAACAGTGAGAAACAAATAGGCTAGGTATCCTGAAATCCCACCCCAGAATTCAACTGAAATTTAATCATTGTAGAGGGAAGAATGGGGAAATTAGTTTTGAGCTGTTTTAGGAGCAGAGCAATCAGAAAAGATATCTAAGTTGTATATATTCTGAAGGGCTGTTTGGTATCCTGGCTCATTCCAGCTGTGGCTCCTCTAGCATCCCCGTGGCCTTGGCCATTTTCTCTCTTTTTCATTCCTGTGTCTTGTATTCCCTTGTAGTGTATAAGTGAAGAGTATGAGGCTATTCCTTTGCTCACACACTAGTGAGAAAAGAGGAACACAGGTGAAAATAAGAAAAAATCATTTGAAATAAAATTACAGAGAGAATGAAAAATCACTTTTCAAAATAAAAGTAGAACTGTATGTAGGCCCAGGTCAAATCTGGCAGTTCTAGCAGAATCCTTTAAATATGACCAGAGAGTACTGCAAAAGCTACAAAAAAATCCCAGAGGGGGACAAATCAGGTAAGAGTTGGTAGTTGTTTTGTTCACTTCCTCTTTACCTGGTTGGTGGGGGAGAAAGTCCTGCATGGAGAGACTCAGAATCCAGATACTGGAGAGATGAGACTGACGGCACTTCAGGCACACATGCTCACAGCCTGGGAGAGGAGGAGCCACACAAGGCAGGGTCCCATAGAAATTGCACTTGGGAGCAGAGAGAAGAGGCTGAGATTGTGGGAAGCAGGACTATTCCTAACAAGAGGTGGAGATGGTCCCCTGGTTCCCAAGTTGGGGGGTGGTGTAATTGGTCTGAATAATTTAGTGGGCTCTTAGGGAAATGAAAGTGGTTAGTTTGAGGACCAGATGGAGTGCCAACTGGCCCAGGTGTGAAGGGAAGCAGCTGTGTGAGGAGCACGTGGGGCAAGAATAAGGAAACTTATTCTTGGTGTCAAAGATATTAAGCCATCTCAAGGAAGTTTAGGGCTTAGAATACAATACAGTTAGGTGGCTGGGGAGACTGAGGCAGGAGGATTGCAGGTTTGAAGCCAATCTTAGCAACTTAGGAAGGTTATAATCAACTTAGGGAGACCCTGTCTCAAAATTAAAAAATAAAAAGGGCTGAGGATGTGGCTCAGTGGTTAAGCACCCTTGAGTTCAATCCCTGGTACCAAAAAAATTTTTTTTTTAAGTCAGGGTATCCTGACTTTTGCTGTATAGCTAATTACTGACTTTAAAACAAATAACCATGGGTAACAGGATTTGAACCTAGGGGTGCTTAACCACTGAGCTACATCCCCAGCCCTTTTTATTTTTTGAGACAGGGTCTCCCTGAGTTCTTAGAGCTTTGTTAATTTGCTGAAGCTGGTTTTGAATTTGTGATCCTCCTGCCTCAGCTTCCTGAAATGCTGGGATTACAGGCCTGAGCTTACCATGCCAGGCTGGCACACGATTTTGAAGGTCAATGATTTGTAGTGAACTCTATTGGGTAATTCTGCTTCAAGCTGGATTGACTTCAATTTGGTTGGGCTCATTTGTGTGTTTGCCATGAGCTGGCTGGTTGTCTGGAACCAACTGACTTACAAGGACCTAGTGTGGAATCTGGGTTCATGAGGTTCTCCTACCATTTGCTCTCTTACCCTGTAGTGAGTCAGCCTGCACTCATTGACATGGTGGCAGGAGGGTACCAGTAATAGCAAGGGAATGAGCCTCAGAGTTAAAATTAAAATACACACTTCAACTTTAATATTTATGTTATATGCAAGCAAGCAGGTGAGCTGTAAGCAGACTTGCCCTGCGTCGGCAACAGCAAACCTAGGGCCTACAGCCTTCATTGAGGGAATTGCTTGTTGGCAAAGAGTGAGTCTTACTACATAATGGCATTTTCTCCCCATGATCCCACACATCTAGAGAAATAATTTTCAGAAAATAACTGAAGGAAGGGTATCCAGGTGGAAGAGAGAGGAAGTCAGGACTGTGGTTATCCATTTGCATATGAATCCATTTCCCTAAGGAGTTTCTTTACACCTCCAGCATAAAGTTTCTCACAGAAGCTCTACCATACTTGTGAGTCTGGTGGATGAGATTTTTTTTTTTTTAATTAAATCCCTATACAAATGCCTCCCATATGAGAAATCTAAAGACATCAAAAGGGTCGCTGACATCTGATCGGAGGAGGAAGAAGCCTTCAGAGGCAGCAGCAACTGCAAGGTCCTCTAGGCAGAGCCCCAGGTGGGGCCAGTCCCTGAGGGTCACACCCACTGAGCTACTGTGCTGGGCCCTGTGGCCCACACGTGGCAGTCAGTCCTCAGGGTGACAAACCACCATAGCAAGGAGCACTCGCCCTCAGTCTGCTGATGGGGCAGAGCAGGTGACTGAATAGGCGGGGGCCTGGGTGGCTGGGGTGGCGCAGATTGTGGTCCCTGCCCTTGGGAAAGGCCGAACTCCCACTTACCCCAGAGGGCCTTCTCTCAGCCCCATCTCCCAGGAACTCAGGAGATGGCGCTGCCTCCCTCACCCAGGCGCTCGCTCAAACAGACAGCAGGCAACAGACTGGCCCTGGGCACAGGTCACGCAGGACAATGTCGCAGAGGACCTGTGGGTCCTGTCATTCTTGGAGTGGAGCTCTTCTCCAGGTCCCTAGGATTTGTACGGAAGAGAGGACGTGCAGAGACTGCCATTCTTGGCTCTCCATTGTATTGCCTATAACAGGACCCAGGGATGCTCTCTCACCTTTTGGAAATGGCTTATTAGCATATTTTGCTTTTAATTCCTTGCCCTTGCAGAAGATGCAGGTGGCTTACATTTTTTTTTTTTTTATGGAAAACAAAAGCCATTTAAAATTCATACTGAAGTATGATATTGATCTACTTTGGGCATCAGTGAAAAATAGAACCCAAATAATGTCACCTATGTAAGCAACTAAGAACTGGAAGCCCAGGAAGACCAGCCCCTTGTTATTTCATGGGGTCCCTGGGGCTCTGCCTGCTGCTCACTGACTTGCCCACAAATCTTCTCTCAACTCCCCACAGTGCCCCCTGCCATAGGGCTATGGACCCTGATAGAAATGAGACTTCCCATGACTCCAAGTTGCAAGTGATTTCCCTGACCCTTGCTAAATACAGTTTCTTAGAAACCAGCTGCTGATGTGGATCCCCTTAGAGGGCACAAGGCGGCTGTGGCGTTGGGATCCTTTGTAGTGCACCCACATCCTACAAGGGCAAGAGACATTGGGACAATTGCAGAACTCACAGGAAGCGACTGGCAGGCCCATGGCAAGGGGAGGCTTTCTCTGAAAATCAATCCCTACAACCTTGCAGAGGTGCACAGTGGAAGAGAGGAGGTGACATTCCCTCTCTCACTGTGGGACTCAGGTCATGGCAGAGTTACACGGTGTTCTTCTTCCCTTGCCTCCCCCTGTGGTGTCCTCTCTATGTATGTGCACTACAGATACATGAATCCAGCATTAGGGTCTCTCAGGGGGTCCACGCAGGTATGGGCATGTACAGCTGATGAGAGCCTCAAGAGCAGATGGTGGAAGGATCCCTGGGGAACATATTGGGAAGCTCTAGAGGCCCTGAGAGGCACCGTGACTTCTTGAGGATCACTCACATGGTCAGCAGGAGGAGGTGGGACTGAAGCTAGCTGTCTCCACTAACCAGGGGAGCTGGCTATACCTGGGTCTTTCTGGAAACCAGAGCCAGGCTGTGTTGGTAGACCTGTGTCCACTTGTGCATGTGTTATGGGAAGATGGGAGCAGCCAGCACCTCAGGGGATCTTGGGAACCATCTTGTGTGAGAAAGGGACTCAGGAAAGAAGTCCCCCAGGAAGTGACCTCACTTCCTTGGCCATGGAACATGGAACTTGGAACCCTAGGAACTAGGCCCCCACCATCCACGTACTGGCCAGTCTGCACACTTGGCTGAAACTGCCAACCCAGAGCCATGAGTTCTTCTTGTTTACCCATCTGGGGACGCTCAGGACTCACGAAAGGCCTGAGGACAGGCCTCTCAAGAGTGTGGAGGCGCTGGGTCAGCCCTGGGTCCCCAAGATTTGGTCCATGTTTCTCACCGAGACCAGGGGTGAACACAGTCTTGTCCACCTCTGGGATTCCCCTTGAGGTAGTCGCAGACCTTCACCAGGTGTGTGAGTATGTGTGAGAGTGTGTGTGTGTGCCTTGTATCAACTGAGGACATGGAGGGAAAGTCTTATTTCTACCTTGAAAGTATGGCAGTGAGTCATTTTGCAGGTTACTACTGTTTTCAGGTTGAAATGTCCCTCTTTGATCCCTGAAACTAGGGAGATGGCAAAGGTTCATCTGTGAATGTGACCTGTCTCGTGGACAGCTTCACAGCGCTGGTCCAGCAGGAGCTCATGAATGACTTGGTGACTGTCCTGGAGAGGGGGAACACCTCCTGGGTGCATGAATTTTTGTGGATACGCCAAAATGTGGCCAGTACCCAGAAGGTGCTGGAGCTGCTGACTCAAAGGTGTGTGCCCCCTCGAGCCCTGGGACATGGTGACATCCTGGCATGGTGTTGGCATTGCGGGGCATCCCTCTGAACCTCAGTCATCTGTGTGGAGAGTAGGATTTTGAGGGGAGAGGCGTGCCTGGGTGTTGAGAGGATGAGCCCCAGGAGTGTTTGCCTCAGGCCGGGTCCTGTGGAACAGGCTGCCAAGGGCTCTGGACTTCCCCCTGTGGGCCTGTCCCCTGGTGAGGAAGTTTTCTGCCTCAGTCCAAACTGGTCTGAGCCCTGAGGAAAAGCAGTTGGCACATTTGGGAAGGAGTGTGAAGGTGGCATCTGGGAGGTCCCCTGAGCTGCGTGGAGCAGGGCGCGGCCCTGACCCTGAGATGGCTAGGCAGTGGGTGATTGGGTACATTCATGGCTCCAGGTCTGTGAAGCACCTAGCATTGGCAGGCACATGGCCTGTCATGTGGGAAGCAGTGCAGACACAGGTCCCAGCCCTCCCGAGCTTCCATTATTGGCAGGAAGTCAGTCAAGCTCGTCAGGTATCTAGGCAGATGAGGGACACAGATGTTCAAAGTGACGCCCTCCTGGCCTTCTCTAGGTATGAGATCCTGTGGCCAGATATGCAGGAGGCAGCAAATCTTCCAGGACACAAGTGAGTGGCTTTGGGGCCAAGGCAGGTGGCCCCTGACTCCACATGGGTCACTTGGGGAAGCATGGAAGAGGATGGGCAGGCATAACCCGGGTAGGTCCCACCCTTGTGTGTTCTGCATCAGAGGGCTGAGGTCTGGGGCTTTCCCTGTAGAAAGAGCACAGAGAGCCGTGGTGGGATTCTGGGTAGCCCAGGAACAGAGGAGTGGCTGGGGCCTCAGAGCTCGGCCCTGTGTGGAGCCCTCCCCAACACAGCCCATCCCAGCCAAGACTGCCTGCATTTGTGTGTATTGAGGCGAGACAGCAGGTGCGGGGAGCCCCCTACCCACACTTGTCCCTCACAGGATTGCCCACCTTGCCCTCCTGCGTGTCACCTGCTTGGCCACTCTTTGGGAAGCCCATCATGCATGGGGCCTTAGGAGGTTCCAGCCAAAGGACAGGCCCAGACCCTCATGGTTCCCTGCTCACTCCAAACCACAGCACCTTCTGCTCCATCATCAAGATGTGGATGTACCTGTATCCTGAGGATTTTGTGGGCTCCATGGAGACGCTGAAGACTCTCAGGACCTTCCTTCTTCTCACCATGCCTCAGTCAGAGGTGACCTTGCGTCTTCTGAGCCTGCTGACACAGCTGGAGAACACAGATCCCAGTAAGTGTGAGGCCTCTGAGCAGGGGGCCTGGGTCGATGACTGCACGTGTGTGCAGAGGAATCTGTGCTGCTCCCATGGTGAGCTGGCATGTGGTCCCAAGCCAGACAAACCTGACATCCCGCGGATGATGGACCCTAGTCTGGGAAGATGTCCCATTATGGGGCTGGGGGCTGGGCTCTGCTCAGAGGAAGGGTTCTCCCGACAATTAGGAAAGGGCCAGGGAAAGGCAGTCACGTGTGGGCTGTTTTCTCTTGCAGCCATCTCTCCTAGCCAAAACCTCAATTCCTCGCAGCCAAACACCAGAGTCACAGGATGACTCTGTGGCAGAGCATCCTGCGTTCAGAAGCTCTCAGGCCAGCGGCCACTCCACCTCAGCTGCAAAGTCAACACAGGCCTAGAGCCAGTATCTCCCATGGAGCCTCTCCCATTGTGAGCTCCTCACCATCGTTACAAGGTGCCAGAGACCCCAGCATGGCTATCCCTTTCCTCACCTCTGGAATTTTCAGGATTTTTGGTTTGGCAATAAAATGTTATGTTTGTTCTGCTTTATAAAGTTTCCTGCTCAGTCCATTCACCAGGCTGTGGAGCTCTAGATGGAGCTCCCAGTACAGCACATGGGTCCTGTGTTTGAGGACACACACAAGACATCCTGGAAGAGGTGTGGTGGAGGCCCCTGTGTATTGGGCAGATAGGACTGCCAAAAGGGTGTGAGGATTCCAGGCCACCAGAGGATGCTGCCTTGTGCCCCAGATGACAATGCACATGGAACGCAAAACCAGACAGAAGAGGAATCTTTGGACGTTTAGTTGCATTTAGGTCTCCTGTTCTCATCTGTGCAGTGGGACAACAGCCTCCTCCCTACGTGGTATGAATCCACATCGAAAGCCATGGCATGGGGAACTCTCTCCTTCAATACTGGGTCCAAGGATCTGTGCACATGCAATTCAAACCATGAAAAGACAGAATACAGAATTGGAAGGGCACAGAAGTTCATGTTCAGGGGTGATATTTTTTTCTCTTCCAGGCCTTCAAACCAATTTGAAAATTCAATTGTACACCTTTTTTTTTTTTTTTTTTTTCAGTAGTGTGAAAGGAAGCCAGGGTTCTTTACTCTTGAGTTTTTCCACTACGCTTTCTGTTGGTTTATTATGTGAGGGTCTCTCTACATAGCCAGGAATGGCTCTGAATTTGAGATCCTTGTGCCGTGATCCCTCAGGATGCTGCAATGACAGGTGTGTGCCACCAGGCCCAGCTCTGTGGACCTACTTACAGGATCGCTACAGATTTCTAGAGAGGTGAGGGTGGATTCTAAGTATTGAAATCCTAGTCTTGAAAACTTACACACATGTGATCTTGGTAATGTCCTGGAAAGAAACCCACTGAAGTCGCCGTGTAACGGGACCCTTTTCTGGAACAGGCCGTGGATAACAAAATTTAAAAGCCCCCCTGGGAACTGGCATGTCTCAGAGCCCTAGATGTGTGCTGAGGGTGGGGGAGCACTGTTTAGATGCTTAGGAAGAGAGGGTGCCCCATCACAGATCACCCCGACACGTGGCCCGCGAGAAGGTAACATACTTCATAGTCACCTAGAGACGGGTGCCAGCTCTGAGAATGCTGGATGTCACAGGAATGAGCAGGGCATTTGCAGGTGGGGTGCAGTCACATAGGCGGGTGGTCTGAATGGGGGATCTCAGTTGAGGGACACTCAAACACTGCCACTACACCTCAGAATATCCATTGGCTTTTGCTCTCTAGCTAATGACTGACTTTAAAACTGATCATCGTTGATTTCTGTGACTATAGGGAGGGTCAGCAACAGGGAGTCAACTGCACTGGATAATTCTGCTTTGTGCTAGGTTTGCTCCAGCTCAGTAGGACTCAGTCATGTGTGGGCTGGTGGGATGTCTAGGACCCACCTGCCTCGAGAGCCTAGTAGAGGGTGACTGTGCTGTTGAGTTGGTCTTACCACAGAACTTCACGGTCATCCTCTAATGAGTAGGCCTGGACTCATTTGCAGGGTGGCTGGAGGGTTCCACTTGTAGCAAGGGGTCAAATCCCAGAGTGCACATCCTTTCCTAATGCTAGGGGCCAGGATCCAGGTGTGGCACTGCACACCTGGAAACCCAGGAACTGCGTAGTCTGGGAGGGCAGGATTGCAAATTGAAGGCCCCACTCTGAAGTTACTAGACCTGGTCACAAAATTAAACATCATAGGGCTGTGCACGTAGCTCAGTGGCAGAGCAACCTGTGTTCAATTGCCAATACTGGAAACAGAAAAACTGCTTGTGCTTCAGGAACTGGGCGCAGAGGTGCACACTTGGAAGGCCAAAGAACATGGGAACCGAAGCCTCCTTGGAGGATCTGAGTTCTGAGACAGTCACGGCCAATTTCCTGATTCTGTCTCACAAAAAAGAGAAAAAGTGTGGAAGATGTACCTCACTGCTAGAGTATCCTGGTGACAGAATATTTCCCGTTCTTTCACAAGAGAACACGAAAATACAATTCCTCTCTTACACAAATGCTCAGTACTTGTGCCATGTTAAGAGTTTGAGCTGTCAACAACGTGACCTTCGATGACAGAAAGCCTAATACTTAGGGTCAGAAAATCAGAGGTTGGAAAGAGGAGATCTCATTCCTTACTGCCATCTGCCCCCCACTTCCTAATGGTCACTCACACATGCAAGAGCTCATTGTCAGAAAGAGGGTTTAAGACTAACACCCAGTCAGGCTATCCCTGTACAGGGCCTGCCCCTGTACTCAGCCTGCTCTTGACCCTGCTGATGTTCAAGAAAAGGCAGGGGCAAGAGCATACAAAGAGATTCCCTTCACCTTCAGTCCTCCGCAGGCCAAGATGTAGGCTTCCCACTGCTTGCCGCTTTCCATGCTGCTTCCTTCTCCCAATAGCTGTCCTTGCACAACAGCCCCTGCAAAAGGAAATGCGGAACAACTCAGAGAAGGGAAAGTATCCAGGTGGAAGACAGGAAGGCAGGGTTGTGGAGCCTCTTTGCATAGGAATCTATTTGCATCTGAATACACTTTACACCTCCAGCCCAGAATTGAATCCTGGAAGATCTCCCCTGCTTGGGAGTCCCATGGATGAGATTTCTGTTTTCTTTAGTCCATGTACACGGGCTGCCTGCCGTAGGTGGAATCCAAAGCGAAAGTGGCCTGTAGGGAGGCCTCTGCCAAGTGGGAGGAGGGAGACGCCTGCAGAGGCAGCAGCGAGCGCAGCATCGCCCTGGCGGGCCTGGCGAGTCGTAGCCAAGAGTGAAGCCCATTGGTGTGAGCAGGGCCAACCCCGACCGCAGGGTGAGGGCCCCTGAGCCTCTGGACTGGGCCACAGGGCCCACCAAGTGCCGCTAGGATGGCTCCCCCGCAGCTGCAGCCCACAGCCTGGGGCCCGGAGGCAGGGCCTAACCGGCGGCTGAGAAGCGGCCCCTCGGGCTGCCTCGGCCGCCTCCGGGCAGGGTGCAGCTTGCACCGTCCCCAGCGCCCTTTTGCGCACCCAGGTCTCCTGGGACCTCAGGAGACGAGGATGCTGCCCGCAGCACTGGAGCTCGTGCGAGGCTGGCGGGCAACCGACTCCTGCCCTCGCTAACCTACCTCACCGAGGACGTGCGTCCTGGGGCCCTGCATTTCCTCCTACAGCCAAGTTCTTCTCCTGGTCCCCAGGCATCTGTCCAGAACTGGCCACGTGCCGAGACTACACCATCCTTGACTCTGGGCTGTTTCTCTGCCACGGGACGCACGGATGCCGCCTCACCTCTTGGCCAGTGGTTCAGGCAGGCCCTGCCTTGGGGCTGCCGGCGAGCGCCCCCCAGCGGGCACAGCCCAGAGGCTCAGGGGCCTTGACTCTGGGCTCAGGGTGGGCCTTGCTGACAGGGACGGGCTCCACCTGTGGCTAGGCCTCGCTAGGACTTCCAGGGGGGATGCTGATTTTCACTTCTTGCAATTCCTTCAACACACACAACTTCTTTTCTCTATGGGCACCACAAGCCTTTTCAAATTCGCAGCAAAGCATGATGTTAGGGGCAGAAGATGGGAGTCATCCGGTACGCATGCAAGTTGTTCTGTCTTTACTCCATTCATCTCTTTTGGCAATGCCAGTGATTGACCCCAGGGCCTGCGGCTCTCACACTAGTTAAGGTTTGCTTCCAGCGAGCATATATATGCCCCTTTCCATTTCTCTCTCTCCCCCTGCCTCTCTCCCTGCTTCTCTGTTTCTTTTGGTTGGGGTGATTGAACCCAGGCATGCTCTATCAAGTCAGGACACTGGTTCGTGTCCTGTTTTCCAATGGAATGGAGCCTCAGGGTGTATCCAGTCCATCACTATTCCGAGGTGCTTGTCGTCAATCTGGTGATCCCGGCCCATCTGTCTTTGCTCAGCGCATTTCAAGGACCACAGAAGCAGCCAGCAATGCCCTGTGCTGGGAGCCCTCCCCTCAGGGGTGATTTTGCATTGAGTATTGATCTTCCAATCTTTCCTGGCCACTGGTCTATCATGGGCCTCTCACCTTGGCTGGCAATGTATTGAGCAGCCACTTGACTCTGTGCACAGGAGGAAGGGGGACCTGAGTCTCTTGGGATGCTTAGCTGATTCTTGAAGTTCCTTAAGGAGAAGGGAAAGACATCAGCTCCTTGCGTTCCCTGAAACAGTGAGCACAGGGTGCTCTGCAACCATGCATGAGGTTAGTGGGAGCCCCTGGGAAGAATGTTCACGTATTCACTTTCATTACTGAGACTCATATGATAAATCTGGGGCAATAGTATGCTATGTTCTGTTTCATAAAGTTTCCTGCTCAGTCCATTCACCAGGCTGTGCCACCACCAGCACTGTGGAGCTCTAGATCCAGCGTGCAGCAGAGCACTTGGGTTCTGTGTTTTAGGACACACACAGGTCATCACGGAGGAGGTGTGGTTGGGGCCCCTGTGTATGGGGCACAGGTGACTGCCAAAAGGGTGTGAGGATTCTAGGCCACCCAGGGAATACTGCCTTCCCTGGGCAATGCCCCAGATGACAATGCACATGGAACACAAAATCAGACAGAACCAATCTTTGGACATTTGGTTACATTTAGGTCTCCTGTTCTCATCTGTGCAATTGGACATCAGCCGACTCTCTGGGTGGTGTGAATCCCATCTATTGCCATGGTATGCGGAACTCTCTGTCAGTACTCAGTCTAAGAATATGTCCTCATGCATTTGAAACCATGCAAAGACAAAATATAGAACTTGAAGAGCACAGAAGTTCATGTTCAGTGGTGACATTGTCTTCTTCTCTTCCAGGCCTCCAAACCAATATGAAAATCAATTTTACTCTCTCTCTTTTTTTTTTTTAATAGTAGTGTGAAATGAACCCAGGGTTCTTTATTCTTGAGTTTTCCAGTATGCTGTTGGTTTATTATGTGAGTATCTCTCTAATTAGCCAGTTCTGGCTCTGAATTTGAGATCCTTGTGCCTAAATCAGTATGCTGCAATGACAGGTGTGTGCCACCAGCCCCAGCTCCGTGGATCTACTTACAGGACTGCTACAGATTTCCCTATACATGAATGTGGACTCTGGAGTCACCTGCTGCTCACAGAGGCCATTCCCTGGAAGCCAGAGCAGAACTGGTCTCAAAGTCTTCAAACCATGGTTCTAACTGAGTAGACCACATGCTCATGGCCATGGTCAGGGCATGTTGTAGAGACAGCAGAAGACTGTTTCAAAGAAAAGTCCTTTATTGTTGTGGGAAGTTCTGGAAGGAGGTAAGCGGATTGAACACTGTCATTGTCTGCATCCACTTTGTGGTTTCCTTTGTGCCTTTTGCTACAGGTTCAGCTTCTGAAAGTCAAGACAATATTCTTCAAATTCTGCCAGTCTTCTTGCTCCAGTCAGGGATGAAATGGTTTTCATTTTCTGGCTGGGACCTATAGGAACATTTTCTGAACATTATCCTTTCTGTCACAAGAAGGCAGGTGGGAAAAACCATAGAATGAATCAAACATAACATTTCTATGTTCATAAATGAATATACAATAGGTGTAACTCCACATCATTTACAACCACAAATGGGAAGTTATACTCCATGCATATATAATATGTCAAAATACATTCTCTGTCATATGTAACTAACAAAAATGATAAAAAGGCAGGTAGGGAAAAATCAGGTGCCCCTCTGGGTGAGTTGAGAAATGTGTGGACTTTTCAATTAGTCACTTGAACCAAGGCCAGTCCTCAGTCTCTCATCAGACAGAAAAATGTCTGATGAGATACTGTGTTCCTGCCTGTCCAACTGCAGCTTTGACAAGAAAATTAGAAATGGAGTCAGATCATGGTTATGTTTCAGAGGAATTTGAGATTTAGTAAACCTGAACCTGAACCTGAGGTTCAAGTTCACAGCTTAGGGATAAAAGTCTTCACATCATAATTTACTCCAGAAATTATGGATTCTTTCTTCTGTTTTGTAGAGTTCAGTAAAAATCAGAGCACAGCAATTTTGCCAGGACAGGTTGAAAATGAGAAAATATCACCAGCTGCCCTGATTAGCTTCAGGGTTATATTTAGTGACATGGAAATTGAATGAACTTCTGCCTTTTGCATGGTCCTATGGGGCATGCAAAGGCTAGTCCAGGGCACTTACTCCTGCCTGAAGAAACTTACTGGGAAAGAGAATGCCATACCCTAAGTCCATCAAATAAATGCCTTTAGGTGCTGGTGATAAGATGGGGAAAATTTCCATTCCTTTGACTTCTAGCAGCTTAGAACACAGATGCCATTTGCTGTTTTCACATTGAATGGAGTCTCAGGGTGCATCAAGTCCATTACCATTAATAGTGACTGGTCTTCATTCTGGTGAGCCATATCTGCCATTCTCTAGTACATTTCAAAGAACACAGAAACAGCCAGCAATGCCCTTTGCTGGGAGACCTCCCACAGGGGTTATTTTGCATGTGAGTATTGATCTTCAAGTCTTTCTAGGCCAGTGGTCTATTAACTGCCCCTCACCTTTGGTGGGAAGCTAATGAACAGCCACTTAGCTCTGTGTGCATAAGGAAGATGGTCCTGAGTCTCCTGGGATGGTTAGCTCATTCTTGAATTTTCTCAATAGAAGGGAAAGACTTCAGCTTCATTAAATAGTGAGCACAGGGTGCTCAGTAAACATGAATTAAATTAGTTAGTGTGCCCTGCGGGGCGTGTCCCTATTCTCTTTCCATTTCTCAAAGCCGAATTATCTGTCCTTCTCTCTGCTCAGTAGCCTTATTGATTGAATCAATATTGCCTTCTGAGATGCTTCTTTGTTCTTACTACTTGGGCCTTGTTTCATTTTAGTTGGAAGAATATTAGAAAATTATATGTCTTAAACTATGCACAGGACAAAAGGAAGTAGCTTATTGCCACCCTGAATGAATCAAAGTTGTCTTTCCCTAAAGACTGGAGAAAGAGAATTCTACTCACATGATTCTGAACATGCTATTGGACAAACAGGTACCCAGTTTATGCCATTTTTGCTTCTTGATTTATTTTGTTCACCAGTGAATTTTATAAACCAAACTTTTTCACCTATGTAAGGCACTTACAAATGGAAGCACAGGGATTCCAGCTCCTTGCCATTCCATGGGGTCCCCTGGTCTCTGCCTGCTGCCATATCAGCTTTTCCTCCAAAAGTCTAGAATCCCAGCATTACCCTCTGCTGTATGGAATCACCTCCTTTCATGGTCTCCCTGTTGACCAAAGAACAGGGAAGACTGTGACAAGACATGCTGGTTGTCACCTTGTCACAAACATTTTTACCTATTCTCAATGTATGCTGACCAGTGATGATGGGGAGAGATGAAAAGGAGTAGTCAGAAAAGCAGGGGAAGATGATGCACAATCTCCTATAAGCAGAGTTTTCATCAACTTTTCCCCAGTTGTGACTAAAGATCTGGCAAGAACAATTTTTGAGGAGACTGCGTTCATTTGGGCCCCACAGTTTCAGAGGTCTCAGTTCATGGTCAGCCTACTCCATTTCTCTGTACACAAGGTGAGGTAGAACATCATGATGTAAGAGTGTGGCAGAGGAAAGTACACATCCTGCTGTATGGACAGGGGCTGGCTTATTCTCAGGGACAGGGGTCTTATATGAATTGGGAAAGGTCTAGATAAAGGCAGTCATGTTTTCTCCTGTAGCTCCAATGCCACCTCAACTTACAGAACTGCATCCAGCAGCAGAGCCCAATTTACAATCTCAACTTTCTAGCAGCTGACAACCATATTCCCTGAGCTGGAGGAAGAACATTCATCCTACAGGAGGATGGATCAACTCTGGCACCATCCCCACAGGGAGAGATTGAGCATCCAAAGGCTGCTGTGTACCTTGGGGACCACTAGGCAGCTCAGCTGAAGGCAACTGAGCCAGAAAACAGTTGGCCATGCCTCCCAGCTGCTGTGGATGCTGAGCTAGCTGCATCCTCCTCATGAAAGAGTCTCCTTCCTCTGTGGCAGTATAAATTTCAGGTGCTAAAAAGTCAGAGGCAGGAGGTTTTGAAGCCATCGTGCTAGAACCCATCTACTTTTTGTGCACTCTTTTCCATCTTTCCTGGTTCTAGAGCACTCTCTGGAACTTCCTGCCATGTTAGCTCCAGAATGTATACAAGTGCCAGTCCACCACACCACAGTTTCATTCCCCTCCCTGTGGAAATTTTCCCTTTTATGTTTTATTTATTTATTTTTTTTGACACTGATACTTTAAATGTTTAGTTTGGCAGTTCAAGTATTTGTAATAAAATTTCATTGCGGACTCATTTCAAGTTGCATGCTCAATCCATTCACCAGGCTGTGCCATGACCGGCAAGGTCTGGCTCTGTTTGGCAACCTAAGGCAAGAGGGGGTCCCCAGTGGAGGTAACTCTGCCAAGATCCTGGGAGAGTTGACATACATCAGGGCCTCCTACAGGCATGTGACAGCATTCAGGACAGTGAATGCCATAGATGGGAGGAGTGGAGCTACAGATACTGCTAAGTCTCAGAGGTAGGATGTCTGTTGATGCCAGTGAGGCTGAGGGACACCCCATTCAATGTGCACTGGAAAATGACTTCCAGGAGGAACAGTGCAGTCAGACAAAGGTGGACCTGCCCAGCAGAGGGAAGAGAGTGTAGAGGCCAGAGCCTATGGCAGCTGTGGGTTGTTGTCGGTTGGGGGACAGCATAGGATGTTTCTCTGCAGGGACCCATGACCATCTATGTCACCTATTGCATTGCATGCTCTGAATATACCAGATAAAAATGGAATGAGCATCCCTATTACAGTGATGGGAAAAGTGAGTCTTTGGTAATGAGCCCCCTGTGCCTTAAAGAGTGACAGATCTGGGATCTGATTCCAAGGCTATGAGGCCCTCGGGGTCCCACATAAGAAGGGGGAAATACTGTGTGTCCTGGTATGGACTTCTTGGATCTACTCTTCCATGAACCATTGCTTCTGGTGCTGGGAGAGAAGCCTTTTACTGCCCACAGATAGATGGTCCTGGTCCATAGAGAGCAGAGGACCCACAGCAGCTTTTCCCCACCAGTACCAATGGAGGTAGTAGTGATGGCTCTGTCACATGAGTTCAGTGAGGGAAGAAGAAAAATCAGTTTGTGTGTTCTTGTGAAAAAAACCAACCAACCAACCAACCAACCAACATTACTGTTTGTAAATGCACATTCTTTTTTATTTTTTTTTTGGTGGTGCTAGGAATTGAACCCAGGGCCTTGTGCATGCAAGGCAAGCACTCTACCAACTGAGCTATATCCCCAGCCCTAAATGCACATTCTTGAGGCATGGTGTTCACAGTAGGCAGTATCCTGTTTGAGGAGAGCAGGATTGGAGGAGAAATGCATGCACCATATACAGGTGAAAACATCCACTCACAATAGGAGACTTCTTCATATCAAGGAAATAATGACCTGTTTAAATGCCTGACCACAGGGCCAAAGATTCTGCACAAAGGCACTGTTCCCAGCCATGGCAAATTCCATCATCAACACAGAGGTCTTTATCTTTTCCAGCTCGGTTTCCTTGAGCCTGAGTCAAGAGCATCATGGAAGATTTAAGGGTATGATGGTGATGTGAGGACTCATGTCAATCACTGTGTGGTTGCTCAATGCACAAGGAGCTCAATGCACTTCTCATTTTTACAAAAAGACAAGGCTTCCTCACAAAGTGGATGTTGTCCTTTTAATAGATTTGTATCTTCAGTATTCATTCTGTCCTGAGTTCTCCCATGTCTGGAATGTGCCTCAGGATAGAACAAACTTCTAGACATGAATAATGAATACTCAGACTTTAAAATTCCATTTCTGAGGGACACAGCCAATATAAATAAAAGTAACATCAAACCCAGCTCCATCGGTACGGCCAAAATAGGGAAGGGAAAGCTTTAGTGTAGAAACAGCGCAACATTGGGCTGTTCCCACCTGGAGCCATTCCCCAGGCTTCAGATCGGAATATGGCTGTGGGCTTGGGGTCCACATCCCATGTGTCACCATTAACAGTAAAGCTCTTGTGCAAGTGTAATGCTTTGGGTTGTGTGTGGTGACTTATGCCTGAAGTCACAGCTACTCAGGAGACTGAGGTAGGAGGATGGAAAGTTTGAGAACAGCCTGGGCAAAGTACAAAGTCTTGGTTAGAAACTATCAAAGGGGTGGGGTTACCTGTTAGTGGTAGAGCACCCCTTGATGCAAACCCCACTGTCTTAGAAAGCAAAATGAAGCAAAAAAAGAGAAAGAAATACTGCACAGTTGCTTTGGGGAAAACACATGAGCAAGAGTGATAAAGTGGTAATAAATTATTTATTTATTTATTTATTTATTTATTTATTTATTTATTTATTGGTACTGGGGATTGAACCCAGGGGCACTCCACCAGTGAGCCTCATCCCCAGCCCAATTTTGTATTTTATTTAGAGACAGGGTCTCACTGAGTTGCTTAGGGCCTCCTTAGGTTGCTGAGGCTGGCTTTGAACTTTCGATCCTCCTGCCTCAGCCTCCCAAGTCACTGGGATTACAGGCGTGCACCTGTAA
>JAJEJO010001968.1:73713-89860 GCA_020662805.1 Glaucomys volans
AAAAAAAAAAAAAAAAAAAAAAAAGAGTTTAATCAGAAAAGGTAAACCATTTTTCATGGATCAGCCTTAAGAACACACCACACTAGGGCTGGGGATCAGTCTGATGTGGGTACAAAGTTACAAACACTAAAAACAAACAGATGCTCTCTATAGTGGGCAGTCCCCATTTGACAGAAATACTCCAATGATGCTATTATTTTGGATGATTTGAAGTGCATTTTATTTTATTTTATTTTTGGAACTGGGGATTGAACCCAGGGGTGCTTAACCAGGGAACCACATCCCCAGCTCTTTTTTGTATTTTATTTAGAGACAGGGTCTTGCTGAGTTGCTTGTGGCTTCACTAAGTTGCTAAAGCTGGCTTTGGGTTTGTACTTCCTCTGCCTCAGCCCCACCCTGCCCTGAAAATGCTGGGATTACAGGCATGTGCCACCCACCTGGATACTTTTTTTTTTTTTTAAATAAATACCATATCTCACAGGAAACAAGCTGCGAGACATAGCTCAAAGGAAACAAGCAGGAGACAAACTGCCACTCATACCTATGTCCTCACTCACTCTTGCATCGGTCACAATAGACTCTCACCAGAGGAGATTGTTTAAGTCAAAGGAGCCATTGCAACACAATAGTCAAATCTAATCTGAGGGTAAAGAGTTCTCAAACAACAAGAAATCCCAGTCTCTGTTATTACACACTGTGCTATACACAGTATTCAACTGCCAGTATTCAACTGCTAGTCTTCAACAGTCTCCAAATGCCAAGATTTCTCTAGAATTAACATAGCAGCCACCATGTTCACACAGTTCATCACAGGCTTTATTTAGTGTTATGTTTTTCAGAACAAGTCTGATACATGCTCTTGGGTATAAAGCAGAGTTATCACCCTCTCCCAAGCTAACAAATGAACAAATGAACCAAACCAAAACCCAAAAACAAAACACAGAAAACAACAAAAACAAAAAACAAATCAAAACAAACCTCAAAGAAAAAATACATTTTACTGTGTCAAGAATGAATATTCCCATCTTCATACCTCAGTAATGACAACCTGGGTGTATTGTGGAAGTTGGTGAATTTTGCTCCATTAATATACTCCTAGTGTGGATATAACTGGGAGTTGACTTTAATTCAGAAAATGTTTTCCCATTGTTTCCAATTTTTTTTAAGTGATAGATACTCCTTTGCTAAAGATGGAAAGCTTCCTCCTCTGCAAGACACTTGGTACATCTAAGTCATGTGGACTATTTTGTGCACTCAGCAGATCAAATCCTTCCTGACTCTCAGGATCCAGTATCACCTGCTGAGGTGTTTCAGGCCACCTTAGCATTAGAGTCTGGGTTCATTGTCTAGCAAGTTTCTTAGCTCTGCTGACGTGTAATTAGAATATACAGTGTCCTCTCATTGTGATGATCGGGTTTCCAAAACCTAGAGTCAAACAAAATAAGTACTTGCTGAAGATGAAAACCAGACTGATCATCTGAAGTGACCACACTTATTCAATAACATAATATTGCCATATGAATAGAAAAAATGCATCATGGGCTGGGTGTGGTGGCGCATGCCTCTAATCCCAGCGGCTCCAGAGGCTGAGGCAGGAGGATCGCAAGTTCAAAGCCAGCCTCAGCAAGGGCAAGGCACTAAGCAACTCAGTGAGACCCTGTCTCTAAATAAAACACAAAATAGGGCTGGGGATGTGGCTCAGTGGCCCAGTGCCTGTGAATTCAATCCCCGGTTCCAAAAAAAAAAAAAATCATGGGTTATCTTCAAATCTCATTTTTTCCAACTCCTGTAAGTTCTCCCTAACACATTGCTTGTAATAAAAAGAAAAATTCATAAACTACAATAGTGGTTCTGTCCTCTGATGAAGAGGAGAATGAACAAAGGGTAGAGAATAGGAGGGAAAAGGAGGGACCAGACCAATTCTCAATGCTAAAGGGAGCAAACCAGAGCTGTAGCAAGCAGAGTTCATAGAACATCATCCAGAGAAAGGAAATGCCTGCGGCAAATGTAACTTAAAAATTACCAATTAAGCCACAATTTTAATTAGTGTCAGTAATAAATTGTACTTTATCAATTAATAAATTAAGCAGCTGAGGCTCATAATTATTTGAATTGTTATGATTATTATCATAACCAGTACTGGGAATCAAACCCAGTGCTTCACTCACACTAGGCAAGTGCTCCACCAATGAGCTACATCCACAATCATTTTATTTTATTTGAGAAAATGACTGCCCCCCTTCCCACCACATATCTTATTGTGGATTAGTTTCCACACATCAGAGATAACATTGGGCATTTGTTTTTTTGGGATTGGCTTATTTCATCTAGCATGATAGTCTCCAGTTCATAGATTTAACAGCAAATGCCATAATTTCATTCTTCTTAGTGTCTGAGTAATATTCCATTGTGTATATATATCACGTTTTCTTTATCCCAACATTTGTTAAAGGGCTTATAAGTTGGTTCCATAGCTTAGTTATTGTGAAGTGAGCTGCTATGAACATTGACGTGAATGTGTCAATATCTTATGCTGATATTAAGTCTTTTGGATATATGCTGAGGAGTGAGATAACTGGGTCAAATGGTGGTTCCATTCCAAGTTTTCTGAGGAATCTCCATATTGTTTTCCAGAGTGGTTGCACACATTTGCAGTCCTATCAACAATGTATGAGTGTACCTTTTCCTCACATCCTCACCAACATTTGTTATGTGTATTATTGATAATTGCCATTCTGATTGGCCTGGGATGAAATCTCAGTGTAGTTTTAATTTGCATTATTCTAATTGATAGGTATATTGAACCTTCTCTCCTGTTTTTGTGATGGATTGTATTTCTTCTGTGAAGTGTCTGTTCATTTCCTTTGCCTGTTTATTGACTGGGTTATTATTATTATTATTATTATTATTATTATTATTATTATTATTTCTTTTTGGTGTTAAGTTTTTGAGCTCTTTGTATATCCTGGAGTTAATGCTCTGTCTGAGGTGCAGTTGGCAAAGATTTTCTCCCATTCTTTAGGCTCTTTCTTCATGCTCTTGACTGTTTATTTTGCTGTGAAGAAACTTTTTAGTTTGATACCATCCCATTTATTGATTCCTGATTTCACTTCTTGTGCTTTACGAGTCTTGTTGAGGAATTCAGTACTTTAGCTGACACAATGGAGGTTTGGTCCTACATTTTCTTCTAGTAGGTGCAGGGTCTCTGGTCTAATTCCTAGGTCCTTGATACACTTTGAGTTTTTATGCAGGGGGAGATAAAGGGGTTTAATTTCATTTTTCTACATATGAATTTCCAGTTTTCCCAGCACCATTTGTTGAAGAGGCTGTCTTTTCTCCAATGCATGTTTATGGCACCTTTGTCTAGTATGAGAGAATTGTATTTATGTGGGTTTGTTTCTGTGTTCTCTATTCTGTACTATTTGTGTTTGTATATGTTTTTATGCCAATACCATGCTGTTTTTGTTACTATAGCACTGTAGTATAATTATAGAATAATTTAAGTTCTGGTATTGTGATACCTCCTGCTTCTCTTTCTCACTAAGGATTGCCTTGGCTATTCTGGGTCTCTTATTTTTCCAAATGAATTTCATGAGAGCTTCTTCTATTTCTGTGAAGTACCTTATTAGAATTTGAATTGGAATTGCATTAAATCTGTATAGCACTTTTGGTAGTATGGTCATTTTGACAATATTAATTATACCTATCCAAGAACATGGGACATTTTCCATCTTCTAAGGTCTTCTTCAACTTCTTTCTTTAGTTGTTAGCACATTTTAAAAAGTTGTTTCTCAACTTTTCCCTCTTCTTTTTTGGGTTTGAAGTTGCATGTTATTCATTTTTGTCCCCTGACTTGCATGACATCCAAGTCCAAGACAATGGAAAGATTCAGAATACATCCAACTTCTGAAGGGAAAGCAAATGTCAGAATTAAGAGGACCACCCTCTTTAGTCATGTGTAGTGGTTCACACCTGCAGTCCCAGCAGCTTGGGAGGCTGACAAATGATAATTGCAAGTTCAAGGCCATCCTAGGCAATTTAGCAAGACATTGTGTCAAAATACAAATGAAAAGGGCTGACTGGGAGTGTAGCTCATTGGAAGACTCAGGGTTCAGTCCCTAATGCTACAATATAACAAGGAAAGAAAAAAGCATTACCCAGTTTGTCACTTTCAGTTCTTTGAGAGGTGAAGAGGAAAATTTTTCACAGTTCTACAAAGCATTTTCTTGTTCCCTCAGTGCTGGGATTGAACCCAGGACCTCAGCCTGCTACACCAGTGTTCTACAGTGAGCAAGGTGCCCAGGCCACTGTTGAAGTTCTTTGGTTTGTTTATTGTTTGTAGTACTGGACATTGAACCCAGGGCCTTGCGCATTGTTCCTGGGGATTCTTAACTGCTGCATTGCATGTAATGATTTCTGATCACTTGGCAAAATGCCAGCGAAGTATTCCGGAGCAAATACCAGAATTACAGGAGGCCAACTTATCTTCTCTGTACTATCCTGCTAAATCTGGGCCCACAGAAACTAGTACTTATCTGGTACTTTGGGAGGACTCTGGTGATCTTTACTGCCCTTTAGAGACTATTCTGGAAAAAGACATGCCACTGCTGTCCTGGTTCCTGCTCTCCTCACCTAAGGCAGCCTTTGATTGCTCCCCTTGTCTGTGTGCCTGTCCCATCTCATCCTAGACGCAGCTAATACTTGGGTGTGCCATGGGGGGAGTAAACATTGAATGCAAAGAAGCATTTTGAACCTGATTACTATTAATTTTCTCAGCCTTCCTGCTTATTTCCACTAAAAATATAAACACTATGCACGTTCCTTGCCTTTTCCTCTAAAGTTGTGACATTGTGCACATTTTTCAAGCTCCATCCCCTATTTATTTTGAGACAGGGTCTCACTAAGTTGCTTAGTGCCTTGCTAAATTGCTGAGGCTGACCTTGAACTTGTGATCCTCCTGTCTCATCCTTCCAAGTCACTGGGATTACAGGCATATGCCATTTTGCATAGCTTTCCTTTTCTCCTTTTAAGAGCTGTTTTATAGAACTAAAAGGTTTTATGATTTTTTTCATAGTACTGGAGATTGAACCCTGGGGTGCTCTATAACTGAGCTCCATCCCCAGATGTTTTTACTTTTTATTTAGAGACAGGGTGTCACTAAGTTGCTGAAACTGGCCTCAAGCCAAGTAAATCCCCTGCTTCTGCATCCTGAGTCACTGGAATTATAGACATTGTTCACTGAGATGGGCTTTCTATCATGTGATTAAAGTAGTAATACTTTCCTTACTTACATGACAATATTTAACCTCCATGTGGCTCTGTTCCCCAGCCATGAGGGTCATGCGTTCGTCCTATCAGGGTCTTCACTATGTTTGTGTGTATACCACAAGAACCCTCCCCAGACAGCTCAGGTGGGAATTGTTCTCAGGGATTTTGCAAGGTCTTGTCATAGGTTCAAAGGAGCAGCTGGTCCAGATGATGCTCATCCAGTTTCCACCTTTCCTACGGAAACATTCAGAGTAATAGGGCTTTTTTTTTTTTTGGTAGTGGGGATTCAATTCAGGGGCACCCAATTGTTGAGCCACATCCCCAGCCCTAATTTGTATTTTATTCAGAGATAAATAAACTTTAGACTTCATGTCTAAAGTTGTGACATGTGCACATTTTTCCAGCTCCATCCCCTTTTTATTTTGAGACAGGGTCTCACTGAGTTGCTTAGTGCCTTGCTAAGTTGCTGAGGCTGGCTTTGAACTCGCAATCCTCCTGCCTCAGTCTCCTGAGCTTCTGGGATTATAGGCATGCTCCACTGTGCCTGGCTGATAGGGCTCTTATCAATAGATGTACTATGTCCTATTTGAAGAAATGGAATGTGCAATGTAAATGTAAGTTTTGACATTTTAAGATTACTGGTTTGCTGACTCTTTCCCCAGGAAAAGGAAGTTGAAGCATGCTTTTCCTGTGAAGAGTCTGCTATAACCCCATTTGTTTCTGATGATTTCTTTCAAGAGCATGTCCCTAAATTCTCATGCACATGAGTTAGTATTGGTCAGCACCAAGGAAATGAACAAAATTTTTTCTTTTCTTTTTTTTTACTTTGCTGTATATTTTCATGTGACTGTAGTCTTTTACTCCTTTCTTCCTATAGATTAAAATGCCTCGTTGGAAGTAGGGCTCAGTGGCTATATTCAGTAACACCAGGTACTCAGGGAGTATGCTGATTGTCAGTTTGAGGCCAGCCTCACTAACCTAGGGAGGCACTGTCACAAATAAAAGGGTTGTGGATGTAACTCAGGGCACTTGCTTAGTGTGAGTGAGGCTCTGGATTTGATTTCCGATTCTGAGTTATAATAATAATTATAACATAATTATAATTGTTATAATAATAATCAGAACAATTCAAAAAATTTAGTGCATCATCTGCCTAATTTGTTACTCAATACAGTGCAATTTATTACTGACTCTCACACTGTGATCCAGCTCATTTGGGCCAGTGAGGTTCTTTCAGGCCCAGCTGTACCTGGAACCTTCTGCCTGCTCAGCTGCAGGGCCCAGGCTCCCAGGAGTCTTCCCTTTTCATCTTAGGTCAGCAGTGGTTGAGGTTCTGGGGATGAGTGTTTCATGAATTTGCTGGTGTTGCACTTACTCCAAAGCTTCTCTGGATTTAAGTTCCACCAAACCTGGGGACATGGGGACAGGAACTTCCTGTACAAGCTCGCCTGTAGTCAGAACTTGAGGATGAGGTTCAGTCAGATGGAAACCAAGCCAGCTACTTCTCCTTTCCCCAAACCTCAATTTTGCTGTCATCAGTAACACCTAGGGAGGCCAAGGACTGGAAGTGACCTCTGGGCTCAGTGATCTCTCCTATAGCTGTAGTCAATTGTAAAAGTCATGAAAAGATGAATTTTTTTTTTTTTGGAACCAGGGATTGAACTCAGGGACACTTGGCCACTGAGCCACATCCCCAGCCATATTTTGTATTTTATTTAGAGACAGGGTCTCACTGAGTTGCTTAGGGCCTCGCTAAGTTGCTGAGGCTGGCTTTGAACTCGCAATCCTCCTGACTCAGCCTCCGAGTCGCTTGGATTACAGGCGTGCGCCACCACGCCCGGCTGAAAAGATGACTTTTAGAAAGATATTCCCTTTGGCCTTGGCTATACCAAAGGATTAAGGTAGGAATATTGAAGGTTTTGCTCTGTCTTAACATTGCTTGTAGGTGCACAATTGACAAGGTCCTTGCTCTATTTTGCGGGTTGGGGGGCACTGTAGATTTAAGCCCCCAGTTTTCCTCCAAGCCTAGAGGCCAAGGGGTCAAGTAAGAACCATATGTGGTTTTCTTTTTTCACTTTTTATTTCCTTCATTCTTTCCTTCTTTCCTATTCTTCTTTCCTTTATTCCCTTTTTTCCTTTTTTTGTGAATTTGTTTTTACTGGGGTTTAGATCATGGGATGTGAAGTCACCTTGGGGGAGGCCCCTCTCCATAAGAATGTCCATTCTAATCTCCCTGGGATGCCTTTTGCAATGTTTTCCTCTTCTTTGTGCTCCTTTTGCCATTGGCATGTTCTTCAGGTCACCTGCTGATAGCTCCTCCTTGGAAGACAATTTCCTTTTTCTTGGGGACACTCCTGCTGCCTGCTTCTTGAGGATCACTAGCTATTCCTACCTTGGCTAAAGACTTCTTCTTGAGAAGACTTGTGCTGCCACCAGCGGCCTCTTCAAGAGCACACTAATGGATTCCTCCTTGGAAAAAGATGTCTTCTTCTTGGGTTTAGAGAAAGAGACAGAGGTTTTTCCATTCTTTTCTCCTAAGAAGCCTCCTGGGGCTTTTGTTTTTCCTCCTCTTTGTGTTTTCATTCATCTCCTCACACTCCTCTGGATTGCTCCTGCCATTTCCTGAAGGTGCTGGGGCAAGGACAGCCATTTGCTTTGTTTCTTCTTGAAGCAATTCCTCTCCCGTTTCTCCAGTTTCTTGGTAATCTCAGTGGCCCTTTCCTCTGCATGAACCTCTGCTTCCTTCATGACATTCAGATTTTTTGGTAAATCTCTTCACTCTCATAGAAGGACAGTCACTCCTTAACTTGTTCTGGAAGCTTCTCCCAAAATACACTCTCAGTAACCTCAAAGAAGCAATCAGTTGATGAGGCAGTGCTGCGTTTGTTAGTCAGGTATGGGAAGATATGGCCTTGTTCTTGGCAGCGACTCAGCCAATGAAGGCAGAGTAGAAGAATGAGTCCATATTTTGGTGTGTTATTCCCTGTCTTTAGGGCTCTGGAAACTCTGTCCCTCTGGTCTTTATTAACTCTTCTTAACCCTAATTCCTGTGCTGCATCCCCAGCCTCTGTTTTGACTTCTATTTGCTAGGAGTGCTGCCTCTATAGGAGGATCCCTAGGCTCAAGGCTGAGGGTTCAATGCTGAGAGGCTTGTTGAGGTCCCCCTATATCTGCACTCAGTCCAGGGCAGTGGTTCTCACTAGTGTGCAGGCTGGCATTACATGAAGAACTTTTCAAATTGCACAGACCCTGTGTTCTATTAAAAACTGCTGAAGTCAGCATGTTTTGGGGTGGGAGACTCCCTAATTCTGGCCTTGGTTAGAATCTCTGTTCTGAGGCTGTGGATATAGCTCAGTGGAGGATCATTTGCCTAGCATGCACAAGTCCCTAGGTTCCATCAACAGCACCGCAAAAAAACAGGAAGGAATAAAATCCCTGCCATGAAAGCCTACAGTAGTGACTCTGAAGACCTGAATCCAGGCTGTCCAACTTCCCCAGCAAGACCTGCTATCTACACTGAAATCCAATTGCCCGGAAGCTCCTGGCACAGACACTACACTGCCCTCTGGTGGCCATGGGTGAGATCAACAGCTGATTCAGTCTCTTGTCTCCGTCTTATTTTCAATCTGATGGATAGAAATGTGTCAAGTTTTCACCACAAGAAATGTGTCAAGTTTTCACCAGTCAGTGCAACAGACTTTCTCTGCCTTTGAACCTGGCCACCATATCATGAACTGAATAAAAGAACCTGGTTGATTTGGAAAGGTCTAAGGAAGTACTGTGGGCAAGAGTGGGCAGGAATGGCTTTGGTATCAGAAACTGCTGCAGTAACCACACCCAGAGTCTGTCTCCTGCATGATTCTTTTGCTGACCTCTATATTACCCTTCGCCTTTAGACTCCAGACCCTGGAATGAACAAATTGGCATTTGAAAAATTGATTAGAGGGCTGTACACTGAACTCACCATTGCTCTGGAGAGAATTGGCCTGCAGTTTAAGTACGGAATACACACACCATGGAGTTTTACTCAGCCATAAAGAGCAATGAAATAATGGCATTTGCTGGTAAATAAATGCAAATGGAGAAAACCCTGCTAAGTGAAATAAGTCAGACTCAGATAATCAAGGTTTGAATGTTTTCTCTCGTATGCAGAAGTTAGAGTAAAACAAGGAAAGAAGTTGGGAAGGAGATTGGATATCAGAGAGATACAAAAAAGATCAGTGGAGTAGGAGGAGGACAAGGAGAGTGAGGGAGGAAGGGAGAGAGCTGAAGCCGGAGTTTTAAGATAAAGCAGTGTTTGCTGCTGGCAGGTGGGGTCTGAGGAAGCTGCAAGCCTCTGCCCCCGGGAAACTGCAATTCTTTTAAAAATATTTTTTAGTTGTTGATGGACCTTAATTTAATTTATTTATTTATATGTGATGCTGAGAATCAAACCCAGTGCCTCACACATGTTAGGCAAGTGCTGTACCACTGAGCCACAACCCCAGCCCCAGAAACTCCAATTCCTAATGGTGGGCTCTCCCCTGCTATGTTGCAGCAGACCCCAGAAGCTCACTACTGATTTATTCTTCTGGGCTCTTGTCTCATGAATTCCAAGAACAAAATCCAGAGACCAGGATGAGTGAGTGTAAGAGTAGGATTTATTCAAGTGTGAATAGAAATGTAACTCGCACAGGGTGAAAGATGACCTCATACGGGTTGCTCTCTGAGTGTGCTATGGGTAGAGGTGTATATAGCACCTGAGTTGGTCTAAACTGTGGAACTCAGGGCTTGGAAAAGTACTAACACTATTGGTTAGTCCTATAATCCCTTTCGGGTCTGCTTTACTTCCATTTTCTCCCCACTTGGTAGAAGCAGGAGGTTGAGGTCAGGAATTGTGCATGCTCAGTGAGGGAGGGGCCGTGTCTGGAGCTGCAGTACTGAATGGAGCTGGTGTCTTCCCTGGGTAGGACTAGTCTTGGCGGGGTGACAGGTGGTGTGTGGCCCTGGTTCACCCGGGCACTGGATTGTCCTACTCTCTCTCTGCCTGTGCTCCATCCACCAGGGCCACCATTCTGCCTCTGCCTCACTCTGCTTCTCAGCAGGGACTAGTGGGCTGACTGCATGTCTTGGTGGTCAAACCATGTCGGAAATGGGAAGAAAAAGGAAATGAATTTAACCAAATATTGTTATGTTCACATGTAAAGAGAACAAGTAAGAATTTCACCTTTATGTGCATGTAGAAGAAAGGAAGTTCAGTAGAGTAGAGGAGGGTGAATAGGGGGAGACAGGAGGGAAGGAAAAGGGTGGGGGATTGAATCACATTCCTTGAATGTTTGATTTTGTCAAAATGAATCCAAATACTATGTGTAGTTATGATGCTCTAACAAAAGAAAACAAAAACCTGAAATGTCTGTCCTTCTTTTTGCCCAGTAGCATTAGCTACTGAATCATTATTGCTTTCTGAGATGTCTCTTTGATTTTACTACTGTGGACTTTTTTCTTTTTAGCTGGAAGACAATTAGTAAACTGTCTGTTTTTACCCCTGTGCAAGACAAGAGAAAGTGGCCTGCTGCCCTCCTGGAAGACGCAAAGCAGGCTTGCCCTAAAGACATGCAGAATGAGAAGTCCACACACAGAGTTGTGACCAAGCTCTTGGACAAATTGGTGGCCCATTCACTCCATCCTTGTTCTTTGATGTATTTTGTGCATCAGTGAATTTTATAACCCAACTTTTTTCACCTATGTGAAGCACTTAGAAATGGAAGCTTGGGAATGCCAGCTCCTTGACATTTCCTGGGTTCCCAGGTCTCTGTGCTTGTTATTGCAACAACTTCTCCCCCAAAGATCAAGAATCCCAGCAGTGCCCTCTGCTGTGAGGCCCCTTTCAGCCCTCCTTTTTTAGTCTCCCTGAAGACCAGTGCACAAAAAGACTGTGACAAGACATGCTGCTGTCACCTTGTCACAAACATTAAGTACAGATTTTCAAAATACTGCTTACCAGAGGTGAATGGAAGGATATCAAAAGAAGAGGTCAGAAAATCAGCAGAAGGTGACGTCCCATTTTCCATAACCACTGAGCACATCTATCACACAACCAGCGTATTTTTTAAAAATTTATTTAATTTTGATTCATTGAACACAAATGGAGTCCAGCTATTGTTTCTCTGGTTGTACACAAAGTAGAGTCACACCATCTGTGCATTCATACATGTACACAGGGCAATGATGTCTGTCACACATTCTGTTATTATTACCCCCCGACCCCGACCCCACCCCTCCCTTCCCTCTATGCTATCAATCCTTCCTCCATTCTTGCCACCCTTCCACCCCGCATTATGCATCATCATTCACTTATCAGAGAGACCATTTGGCCTTTGGATTTTTGAGATTGGCTAATCTCACTTAGCATAACAGTCTCCAACATCATCCATTTACCTGCAAATGCCATAATTTTATTCTTCTTTATGGCTGAGTAATATTCCATTGTGTATATATACCACAGTTTCTTTATCCATTCATCTATTGAAGGGCATCTAGGTTGGTTCCACAATCTAGCTATTGTGAATTGAGCAGCTATGAACATTGATGTGGCTGCATCACTGTAGTAATCTGATTTTAAGTCCTTTGGGTATAGGCCAAGGAGTGGGATAGCTGGGCCAAATGGTGGATCCATTCCAAGTTTTCTAAGGAATCTCCACACTGCTTTCCAGAGTGGCTGCACCATCTTGCACTCCCACCAGCAATGTATGAGTGTACCCTTTTCCCCACATCCTTGCCAACACCTGTTGTTGCCTGTGTTCTTAATAAAAGACATTCTAACTGGGGTAAGATGAAATCTTAAGGTGGTTTTGATTTGCATTTCTCTTATAACTAGGCATGTTGAACATTTTTTCATAAATCTGTTGATTGATTGTAGATCTTCCTCTGTAAAGTGTCTGTTCATTTCCTTGGCCCATTTATTGATTGGGCACAACCTGTGCATTAAAGGTCACAGTGTTGATGATGCTGCCAGGAAGGGTTAGATACTCTTCAAATGCAATGCTTCACTTTCATAAACCCCAGTGGGAAATAAAGGGGATGTATCAGACTGAAAATTCTAAAATATTAGTGAATGTGTGGGTTTTGTGACATGGCAGAAAAATCACTCAGGCTTCCGTTATTTTTAAGTAACATTACATCAAGCCCTTTTAAAAGTCCTTCCCAGACAGCCCTTAAATGCATCCCCTGTGTGCCATGGTCTTTAGTTATACAGGTATCAACAAAAAGGGGGGTGACTACGAATCTCAAATCAGGGGCTAATCATGCTGAAGTGTTGAGAAGAGGGGAGCCTGAGACAGTTTTAGGACATCTTTTACCAAGAATGATATCAAAGAGGAACAAGAGGGGAAAGAGGCTGGGGTAACTAGGGGCAGGTGTGAGAGTGTCAGTGAGGTGACACTTCTGCTGAAACTAGAATGACAAGAGGGAGCAGCCATGATCAGTTGGGTAAGAAATGCCATGGGGAGGACTGAGCAGTGCAGAGACTGAGGGGGAAGTGCCTTTGGCAGGGTGGGATGTTGGAAGAAAGGCCAGTGTAGCATTAGAGAGACTAGGTCAAGATGGAACCCAGGACCTGGAGGCCACACTGTTGTCCACTGCTATGGGTGGCATCCCACTGCTGATAACCACAGATAGTAATGATGTCATAGTTTTTGAGCAATGGGATCTAAGCTAACTCAGCTTGTGCCTATGTCTCTAGGTATATCAGGAGCCTGGGCTGTTGTCTTCAGGAGGTGCATCCTAGAGAATCTGCCTCTGAGCTCATTCCCATCTTATTGGCAGAATCCAGTGTGACTGAGCCTTCATAATGTCTTTTTGTCTGGAGACTCTCGTATGGATGCCCCTGGGGCTGTCCACAGGCTGCTCATAATGTCTCAGCTTCAATTCCTGCAAGGAGGATGAAACAGACCAAAGGAAAGCAGGTGGGAGGGGGCCAGACAGAATTGAGACTTCCTATAATTCAACTTTTGGAGTGATTTCCCTTGACTACTGCTAATTTCTGTTCTTTAGAAGCCAGATGCAGATTCATGTGCATACACCCAGAGGGGAGGGGACTGCAGGCCTTGGGTTCCAGGGTTCTGTGTTTCTTGGGAGCTCCCAAGGAATGAAGACCTCCTACACTGAGAATAGGCATTTGAGACATTTCTAAAGCTCACAGGAAACCACTGGAAGGTCTATGACAGAGGGAGAATCTCTGAAAATCCATCACTTCAACTTTCCAGTAGTGCAGTGTGGGAAATGGCCAATAGTGAAAGACATTCCCTATCTCACGGGGGAGACTCAGATGTGGGTAGCGTTGCCTGTCATCATTTGTCCCTCCCCTCTCTGTAACTGTGCCATCTGTGTGTTTGTGAATTATCAGCCTGTGACTCTAGCATTAGAGGTAATACAGGTATGTGTAGGACCCATACACCTGATGACAACTTCAAAGGCAGATGCTACAATGATCCCTGCAAAACATTCTGGGAAGCCAGGGAGACCCTGTGAGGTGCAATGACTTATCTAGTATCCCTAAAGGAGGGGATGGGTCTGAACCCACCCTGTCTTCCCACGCCTGGGAAGCTGGCTCTACCTAGGCCTTTACTGAAACCTGAGCTAGGCTGTGCTGGTAAAAATATGTCCACTTGGTGGGGCTGGGGATATAGCTCAGTTGGTAGAGTGCTTGCCTTGCAAGCCCAAGGCCCTGGGTTTAATCCCCAGCACTGCAAAAAAAAAAAAAAAAAAAAAAAAAAAAAAAAAGTGTCCACTTGTGCTTGTGTCACAGGGAGAGGGAAGAAGCCAGCCTCCTAGGTGGCTCATATTTTGTGAAGAAGTGCTTCAGGTAAGGGGACCACAAGGAAGTGACCTCATTTCCTCTGTAGTGGAACAAGCAGAACCTGGAACCTTGGTAGCCAGGTACCCACAGTCCAGACACAGCCACAGTCTGCTCACTTGTGTTGAGACAGCAAGTCCAGAGCTATGAGTTCTTGCTGTCTACCAATTTCTGGCTGCTCAGGCCTCAGGAAAGCCCTGAGTGGGGGTGTTTCCTGAGTGTGGAGGTGCTGGGACAGTGCTCAGCCCTGTCTCCTCCTGTGATTTTTTTCAAGAAACCCAGGAATGAGATTGGGCAGCCCACCGCAGGTGAGTATAGGCTGGCCCACCACTTTGACTTCCCCGTGGATAGCCTCAGACACACGTGTGTGTGTGTGTGTGCATGTGTATATGTGTGTGTGTGTGCAGGCACAAGCACGCTTGGGTGCATATCCATTGTCTCATGTCCCCTGAGAATAAGAAGCAAAATTCTTTTGTTTTCACTTGATTGTGTGGCAACAAGTCATTTTGTAGTTTGCTATTATTTCCAGGTTTAATGTCCCTTTTTGGTCCACTATACTAGGGAGAAGTTAACAAAGTTCCACCAGTGGATATGTCCAGTCCAGTGGAAATCTTTATTAGGAAATGGGAAAGACATCAGCTCCTTGTGTTCCATTAAACAGAGACTAGAGGGTGCTCTGTAAGCATGCATGAGGTTAGTGGGAGTCTCTGACAAGAGTGGCTATTCCCTTTCCATTCCTCAAAACAGAATTGACTGTCATTCTCTCTGCTCAGCAGATTTAGTAACATGATCCCATCTCTTAGCAGCAGCTATTAATTCAGGAAAACCAGTCACGGGCAATGGGGGATTGCAAAAAGGCAGACAGGCACACATTGAAAGTTCAAGATAGGTGGGACATTGACCTTAGTGATTCAGAATTGGTACAGCACATTTATTACACATGATTTATCATCAAAAGTTATTTGTGAGAGTTTCAGGAAAGCAGTCAATCCGAAGGAAACAGGACTGGTGGGACATCAGTGTTACCTTGTCATGCTCAGAATTCTCTATCCTTGGGATTTGGTGCCAGAGCTCAAGGTCCAAGCTGACACAGCTCTGTGCCCTTGCAGGAGCCTCCTCTGGTCAGGCTTCACCATAGCAACTGGGCCATCCTGACCTGCACCTTTGCACAGGAGGTTCTCAGGGCAATGCGGCCACGAGGCAGTCAGAGAGACCATGATTCAAGTCACCACTTTCTACATCTCCACCTGACTCCCTTTTTTAATGTAATAAATGGATGTTCATTCTGAAGTGCTGGAACTGGGATCAGATGAGCTTGCAGACTGTCCTTTGTTTTCCCTTCTGAGTAAGGTAACCCTCACTGCGGTAAGGGGAAATGGGTGATGACCACTCCGGCTGCTTCAGGCAGAAAGGGGGTGATGTCAGGCAAGCAGTTTGGGTTCCCCTTTTAGGATTGCCAGTTGAGGCATCTGTGGCAAAATTCTGGTTTGGAAATAACAGGTTGTAAAGTCATTTAGGAGGTGGGTGCTTCTATGACAGAAACAAGAAAACATGAGTACTGGAGTGAGATTAATATGAAATAAATGAATACGATGATGATGATAGAGACAATTTTTCTTTTGCCAGGAAGTGCCAGAGCTAAGAAATTATCTTGATAGATAAGAGCAGATTGATATTTTAAGAAATCCTTTTTATTTTAACACATAGAAGGTTAAACTTTGGTTTATATCAATGCATTAATATTTGATCTTAGGAAATGCCTTGAATAACTAACTTAGTTACACACAAACTTTTTGAAATTTACTGTCCACAAACTTCTGAAAATTAGATAAACATTTTTTTTTAATTTACTTATTGATTCATTGAACACAAATGGAGTACAGCTATTGTTTCACTGGTTGTAGATAAACATTTTTACAACTTTTTACTTCACCACACAGAGACTTTTTAAATCCAGAAACATTTGCTTTGTCCTTACACTTTTATTTATTTATTTATTTATTTATTTATTTATTTATTTTTGTACCAGAGATTGAACCCAGGGCA
>JAJEJO010001969.1:0-44869 GCA_020662805.1 Glaucomys volans
GCCTCACCTGGACCCCACTCCTCCCCACACCCACCCCCAACACACACCTCTCCGCCTGACCTGACTGGTCTCTGGCTGGCCGGCAGGTCTGGGACCTTCAACCCAAGGGCTGGTGTGGCCTAATTCTATGTTTTATTTGGCAAGTGTTTGGTTTTCAATCTGACTTCAATGTCAACATTTTACTTAAAGTGATGAATCTCTCTTTTTAGTTTCTTAAAAAATTCTATTTGAATTTGCGAATAAGAATTGTACCAATGCTCCTTGGTACCGGCTTCCATTCAGATCAGCCCATTGTAAGTTGAAAGTACTATAATTAAAAATGCGTCTGAACCACCTTGCCTGCTGGTATCAGCGCTGAGCCGAGTGTACGTCAAACGTGCCCTGAATGCCTGCATCAGCCCAGGCGGGCAGCGGCGTTGGGCACGAAGCCTGTTTCGTAATAAAGTGCCGAAAACCTCCCGTGATTCCCTGAGTAGCGCGCTGACCGTGGGGAGCAGGGCGCTGGAGGGAAGCTTTTCGCTGCTCTGAAGTCACACGAAATCGAGGTCCTCCCGTGTGCGTGGCGCACCCCCCGACACTGCACTCTCTGCATCGTGCAGCAGCCAAGTCGGGTGACTGACGTCATTTTCTCACGTTCTATCACTTTTTAAGGGAAAATGCTTAAAATTTACCTTCCTAGCGATTTTCAAGGTCTTGGGCTTTTGCAGAGAGACACTTCTCCCACTTCTCTTGAAGCCGTGGCAACTCTGGCCACCCTGGGCCTGGGTTGCTATGGCGACAGGTGGGGGCAGCCGCCTCAGACCTGCAGGAAGGAGGCCATCCCTCTCCGTTCAGTGGCCGCACAGCTTTCTGCACTGCAAGGACTGTCCCACCGTTGGGTTTGGGAGTAAACCAAACGTGGGGTGCTTTTGAGAAGTGGGGCCGGGGTCCAGGTGGGGCCAGCGAGGCTCCTGGGCTGTGGACTCAGGGAGGCGCCCGTCCTCACCCTCCTCCAGAGAGAGCACTCCGGAAACGTCGCACCCAAAGGCCTCACTTGCTCGCCTTTCCCTGGTCCCCAGGTGACCGTGGCTCCTGCCACCGTCTTTTTGTGCATTTAAGGGACATACTTAAGGCCTGGCCACAGAAGCACCCGAGGAGCACTGCTGGATCGGGCGGGAATGAGGTTGGTGGGCTTCAGGTTGGAGTGGCCTGGGAACTGCCAGGGCAGGAACCGTCTAGGAACGGGGCTGCGGAGGGGGAGGTGACGGGGAGGACTCAGCCTTGGACGAGAGGGGCCCACTTCTGACACGGGAGCCTCGAGGGAAAGGCCCACAGTGTGCTGATGGCACAGTGGGTGGGGGGACAGAAGGCCGAGGCTGAGGGTGCTACTTCTCTCACAGAGGCAGGAAGTAGGGACACTTGCTGAGGGCAGGCGGGACTGTCAAGGCTGGGGTTTAGAGGAGGAGCTGGATGTTCGGAGCTACGCCGAGGAAGCTCACCAGGGACCCCGCAAGGACTGGTCGAGTTTGGAGAGCAGAGGGTGTAAGGGACGCCAGTGTGCCTGCCGCTCTCTGCAGCCTGGGAGCCAGAACCAGGGAGGTCAGTCCTTGTGGTGCTCTAGGGTCAAGGGTTTGCCAAGCAGCAGGAGCAGAAGGACCGCAGAAGCCAGGGGGCTACTTATGTCAGTAAAGATTGGTTTGTGTCCATGCTAATCTGGTTTAAGATGGCATACGGAACAGGTGTCTTTTCATTTGAGCCGATTGGCTTACGTATCCAGCAAGTCCAGGGATTTGGTGGTTTCAGGCATGGCTGGATCCAGGCATTCAAACAACGTCATCAAGACAGCATGTTTATCTGTGGGCTCTGCTTTCTTGTGCTGGCTTCACTTTCAGGCAGCTTCTGCCTTTGCAGAGTCCTTCTTTGGCCCCTGCAGCTCCAGCCTACAACCAACTGGTTCAGCAATTCCCACTGAAAGGAAGCTCCACCTCCCCAAGAGTTCCAGAAACTGCCACACAATTTGTGCTCATATTAGACTAACTTACATCTCGGAACCACCTCCATGTTCAGGAATGCGATTCTTCCGTTGCCCGGGTCTGGGCTGTCGACCTCACCTGGAGTCAGCCTTTATTGGAGACCCAGAGGGTGCAGGTGCAGAGTCACAGAGGCGGAGGCACAGGAGGAAGGTGGAGAGCAGGCGAGGTGTGTGTCAGGGGCTGGGAGCAGGGAGGGTGGCCGAGCGCTGGTTCAGACGAGAACTGGTGTGCAGCAGGGGACTCTGAGGGCAGCTGCTGGAGGCACTGTGAGGACCGGGCTGGCTGTGGACCACTAGGGTGTTTGGCTGCAAGCAACACAAATTTCCTTTGTCCCAATCAAAAAGATCCTCATTGGAAGGGTCTTCTGGAGACTCCCAGAACAGACAGAGGCTGGAGAGAGAGGACGGGACTGCGAATGGGAACCGAGACTGTCCTGGGATTGGGGAGGCAAGAACACAGGGCAGAAGCCAGCTGGTGCCCCGGTGCCACTGCAGCTGCCCTGAGTGACCCCTGGCCACTAACCCAGCTCAGGTTCAAGATCAAAACCACCTGTGGCTGGCTTGCCTTCGGCCTCTGCCCAGGGGCTGGCCTCCTGGGAGAGGGAAGGAGCCCACA
The DNA here is from genome assembly GCA_020662805.1 of Glaucomys volans. Lineage (NCBI taxonomy): Eukaryota > Metazoa > Chordata > Mammalia > Rodentia > Sciuridae > Glaucomys > Glaucomys volans. The sequence goes on from JAJEJO010001969.1 coordinate 2,628, forward strand.
CCTCCCACCCAGGAACACCTAAGACAGAGTGGGCAGGCAGGGGACCAGGCCGGATGGTGGAAGGCCAGACAGGTGACAGTGTGGGTCGTGGGTGGTGTGCGGGCCCAGGCGAGGTGTGCTCCTGGTCGTCCCGGGGTGCTTCCCAGAGCTGTCCTGGGATCTGGTCTCACTGCTCCAGAGAGGACACTGACCTCCAGTGGGGGACGTCACTCACCCAGGCCAGCGGGTGGCAGAGCTGGACTCCAACCCAGGCCTTCCAGTGTCCAAAGCCAGGCCCCGTCCTGCCCCTCCTGGTGGTGGTGGGGTCCACCTGGGCCTCGGAGGGAGCAGGCTGGTCCCTGGGACTCGCGTCACTACACTGAAACCATGGCCGTCAGATGCCCCTGGGAATGGCGTCTGCCCCGCCAGGGTTGGTCCCTGGCTGGAAAAGGTCCCTCAGCAGCTTGAGGAAAGAAGGGCAGATGACACCCCACCCCTCTTCCCACACGGATCTGCTCTTTGTTTTGTCCCTTGTTATTTTAATGTCTCATAAAAGGAGTGAACACCCGGGCACGTCCAGGCGCTCTGGGAGAGGGTCTGAGTCCCCGGGTGCGGCAGGGCATTAAGGACCCCGGCGCCAGGGCCAGCGGCTCCGGCTCCCCACCAGACCCTCCCACCCCCGGGCGGGGTCCTGTGGCCCAGCGGGACAAACGCATCCTGACAGGCCACACCGGTTCCCGCTCCCATCCGGGCCTGGGGGAGCTGGCCGCTGCTCTGCGCTCCTTGCGAAGGGAAAACTTCCTGTTTGTGAAGAAAAACCAGCCTTCCCAATGGCTGGTCTGGCCGGCCGGGACATCAAAGTGTTCTTACAAAACAGCATCCTAATGGCGCGGGTATCAATGAATCAGGGCCATATGGATTCCATTTGCTGTTAAAGTACACACGGCTTAGAAATCCTGAGGAGAAATGCCAGGCTGAATGTTTCAGGTTTTATTGAACCAAAAAATCTCCAGGAGGACAGATTTTCGATGGTCACCAAATCCAGAATACAGGCCTGGCTGCCCAGAGAGACCGTGAGGAGCCCGGGGTTCCCCGGGCCAAGGCAGCTCAAGCCCTTGTTCCAGAGAGCTCGCACAGGATGTTGGGTTTCAGGGCAGTTGGGACAGAGGGGCTTGGGGACCTTTTCCTTTACAGGGACATCTTAAGTGTGTCTGAGGACAGCCCCCCTCATCTTCTAGACGGTGGATTGGGAATATGGAGGTTGTGATTTGGGGTCAGTGGTGTTTGGTGGTCCCCACCTCTGGGGAGACTCCCTGGGAGAGGAGAGGCTGATGGGGTTCCCCAGGGACACCCTCTCTTCCCACCTTGGAAACCTCTCCCTGGACAGAAATGGAAGCAAAGCGAGTTCAGGGAGGAAAAGGAAGAAAGAAAGAAGGAACCAAAGGAGGGAAGAGGGGCTGTCCAGTGTTTTCCCAGAACTTAAGGTGACCCCACCGTCCAGCCATCTCGGGCCCTGTCCTTGGGCTTCCTGGGCCTGTTTGCCCTGGTTTGTGACCTCACTGTGCGAACGCGTCATTCAGAGACGCTTCGCCATTAACGTGCTTGGACTGGATCAGGTTTCGGTTGCTCCTCTCCAGGACGTCATCCCAAGGAGATCCGCGCACCGTGGGGTGATCTGTCGGGGCCGCTCAGAGGGACAGATGAGAGGCTGGAAGAGGGCCCGGGCCTCGCCGTGAAACCTTAGCCCAGCAAGGGCCAGAGAGGGGGCTGTGGTTTGGGGGGTCCTGAGGCACGCACGTGGCCCCACGCGGTGCTGAAAGATGAACGTTCCTGTCTTTGGCTTCTCGTCTCCCTTTGGGTAGGTGGACGCACTCTGGCCACCGACCCCTGGTGCATGAGAGCACCAGGTTTCCCTTTGGGTTCGCTTTCAGGTTTCTGGTTGCGCGTGTGTGCGTCTGCGTGTGTGTTCTCGTCACTTTCGAGTGGAACCTGGAATGTTACAAAGCCCAGCTTTCTCCCTCTCCGATGGCACGCCAGACGGGTGGGGGTGGGGCGGGCCGGGCGCGGGCGCGGCCACATGCCTTGCACATTTCCTTTTGAAAATCCCAAGGCCCGGCCCACACTGACATGAAGTCATTATGTACTTTTGTTGTACAACAAATTATCATCCTATCCTGCGGCAGCAGCCTTTCTGCGGAGAATGCAGGTTGTAGCAATTTTGTCACACAGAGTAATATGTCAGAGAGACCATTCTGGATTTAGACCAATATATACAGTTTCTGGCCTAAGCAGTAACACATGTTTGGAGGAGCGATGGTTTCATTTTACTGGAATGGACAGTAAGTAGAAACACATTCCAGATTTCTACTTTTTCCCCTGCCCTAAGATTTGGCAGGCGGAGTCCTGCTTGCACTTGAGGTTTTCAGCTGCTCGCGGCCACGGCGCTCCGCGTGCACCATGCCTGTGTGTCTAGCCACGGGTGACTAATGAAACCCCAAATCACGGCTCACCAGGTTCCCCAGAACCCCTCCGAGAGCTGTTTTAAGTGAATGCAAATGGCACTCAACGTTTGCCCAATTATCTGCTAGTTCAAGTTCAGGAATTCTCTACAGCTGACTCTCTGCTTTCAAGTCTGGCCTGGTGGAAACCTCGCTCTCTCCCTCCCCCCTCTCCCCACCCCTCACCTGAGAACTGCCCCATGAACAGGAGAAAAGATGGGCAGCCAGGGGGAGCCATGCATCTGTGGGTCCCCAACTCAGAGATGCTCAGGTATTTCTGCTCGAGTCCCAAGGGGTCACCTTGCCACTTGAACAGAGTGACACCAGGCAGTGAGGCTGCTAGCTGGTGGCAGTGGATCCCTGAGTCAGGAGCAGTGGCCCCTGAGCTGGGGAGAGAACGGGACTCATGCTGACTGGCTCCTATCTGGGGCATGGACCAGCTGGGGTTCACCCGGATCCTCATAGCAGGTTCCAAGGTTTCTCTGTGGTGACCACCAGGCCCTCCTCTCCAGCGGCACCTGGCTGGTGGCCTCGGGCTCCGAGGGTCCTTGCCATACCTTGTTTTCCACATGGTCACTTTGGTAGCACCCCAGTCACAAGTGGTTTGGGGGTAGGGAGCCCAAAGTTCCTCCACACGTCTTTCTCCCACTTGGGGCCTCTGGGAAGCGGAGAGAGCCCTTTAGAACAGCCGTCCTCAGCTGGGACCGTCTTGTCCCTCAGATGGCATTTGGCACTTTCTGGAGTGGCTTGCTTGCCGCCGTGGGGGAAGGGCCATCACGAGCATCCCGTGAGCAGGGGTCAGGGATGTTCCCAACCTAGGACGGTCCCCACATGGAGAATCACCTGGCCCCAAAGGTCACCAGCACTGACACTGAGAAGCCCTGCTCTGAAGGAAAGGTAGCCAAGCCTCACCCCATGCAAACAACCCAATGGCTTCTCAAGGACATTTTTGAAAAGAATGATAAACACCAAATATTCAATACACCTGCTTCGAAAGCTAAAACCATGGTCCCCCAAACTTTGTGCACAGCTAAAGCAAATTGAGAGCTGGATAAACGTCCCAGAGAGGCAGGTAAGGGCCCTGCCCAGCTTACCTCTTGGGCCAGTGCAAACCTGGAGAAGGCAGAGGCTCCTGGTCGTGGTCCAGAGCCTCTCCCTGGGACGGGCCCCAGAGCTGCTGTGGAAGGATCACTGGTCACAGGTCAGGAGGGCAACACAGGAGGGAAATGGTGTGTCACGGGTCCAGGCCATGCCTGGCCTGCCTCAGACCATGGGCATTTCCTGGCCCTCGCCCACAGGGGACGTACCCTCCTGGCTCCCAGGAAATAGTTGGCCTTCACTGGAGGCTACTTCCCATCCTCGTGTCTGCAGCCACAATGTCGTCCCACCAGAAAGCACTTCCTCTCTGCCCGGCCACCCATTCAGTGGTGGAGGCACAGGGCTGGCCCAGGCCGAGCTGCATCCTGGGAAGCCAGAGCCTCAGCAGAAGATGTGGCGTGGTGGCTGGGATCTGGCCCTGACTCACTCACCCGGTGGCCCTGAGACCACTGACCTCGCTCGCTCGCCTCTGGCTTGGGAACATGATGCTGTCCTCTGAGGTTCCAGCCAAGGAGAAGATTCGATGGGAGGAAGAGCTGGGACTGCCCAGGGCAGCGGGCACGGTGGCGGCTCCCGCGCTCTTCTGAGCCTTCCCACCAATGCGTTGAGCATCCTTGGCCGGTCCCTAGGTTGGGGAATGGAGCCTGGAGAGAGTGACTGGCCCAGGTTCTTGCCGTCAGGACAAGGTGGAGAAGAGGCCACACCAGGACTGACCCGTTCAGAGCCTGCTTTCTTGCTGTCCCCGCCGAGGCTCCTCTTCCCCCTTCCTTGACGAGCTCTCCGTGGTCTCCAACGGCCTGGGAGCAGCCGCTGCCCCTTCCAGAAGCAAGGGAGGCACTGAGGTGACGTCGACTGAAGTGAAAACTTACGGCAGGGCCACATCCAGCCCCACCTCGCACAGACACGCCAGACACACTCACACACCTGGCACAGGGGCACACCATAGTGCACACTCACACAGATCACACTCTGGCTCAGGCTGTGCACACTCCCTGTGTCCGCGACCTGCATATGCATGATCAGACCCGCAGCCACACACGACTGCACTCACGCAAACACACATGCGTGCTCAGCACACACCGCCCTGGTACTGCGTCTGGAGTGCAGGGTCCCAGGTGGGGCCCAGGCACTGCTCCTCATCCCCTTCCAGGGCTGCCTGGCCCAGGGCTACGTGCCGCTTGGGTGCGATTCCTGCAGAGACCCTTCCTGAGCATGCGCATTCCCAGATCCTCCCATCTCCAGGCACCGTTGGAACCAAGCTGTTTGTACAGGTCACACGTCATGTTCTGGAAAGGCTCGCTTCTGGAGTCACAGCCAGCACATGTGGGCAGGGCAAGGGCAGGGCCGCAGTGGCTTCTCCACCTGGGGACTGTGGCCTCAGGACGGCAGGTGGCTCCTGGCACTTCTGGCTTCCTTAGTGTCCCAAAGCCCAGCAGCTGCTCTGGCCTCATGGTCAGGAAGGCGCTCCCCGTGGGACCTAGACCTGAAGAGATGGCAGGAGGGGAGGTGGGAGGGGAGAGAGGGACAAGGAGCTGCTGCATGTGTCCCAGAGGACAGGTGTCCTGCTTGCTCCTGGGGGCAGTCCTGCTCTGGTGTGGCACAGACCTGCCTCACTGCGCCATTGAGACATCTTCAAAGCCTGGAAACCCGAGGGCGTTCCAACAAGAACCTCTGTTGGACTCCAGTGGACGGAACCCCAAGTTCAGATCGACTCTGAGCACCTGGGCTCCTAGGAGAGCTGGGCAGGTGACTGAGGGCGGGTGAGTGACAGGAGGGTGTGGGAGCACTGGCAGTGGGGGTCCCGCAGAGGAGGATCCCGTGGCTCCTGTCCACAGCCCTGGCTCCACCGCCAACACGCTCTCTCGTCTGCAAACGTGAGCATCTGAGGACGCAGGCGTGTGAGCCGTTCCCGAGGCCCCAGGTGCACAGCGAAGGGAAGCGTCCACAGGTTCCCCATCCCCTGACTGCTCCTGGCCCCCTCTCCATCCAGCACTGAGGTCCCAGTGTTTCCAGGAATGGGCAGCACAGGTGTCCCCTGCTCCCTCACCTCCCAGGGTGAAGGAGGGGAGGCATGTGGGTCCTGTGTGATGGGAGGCCAGTCCTGTGCCAGCCGCCAGGTTAGCAGGCATCTAAAACAAGCGGACAAGGGGCTGTACCGTAGGGCCCCCAGACGGGGATCAGGGACAGAAGGGACCAGTCTGGACAACAGGGATTCCCAAGAGGCGAGGTACCCATCTTTGTGCTAATCATGTCTCTGCCATCTGTAGGCATCGCCCTCCCTGTCCCCGAGCAGAGGGACACGTGGCTCTTACATGGGGCCCTGCAGTCCCACCAGGCTGAGCCAGGCCAGCCTCCACACCCTGGGCAAGCGCGGGGCGTTGTTGGGTTGATGTGCTAGTTGCAATGTCCGGGGCTCACGAGGTCATTCAGTCACGCAGTCACCCTTCCATCCACATGCCAGGCTGTAGCCACAGAGCTCTATGGACACAGCCCAGTGGGAGAGACAGGCATGTACCCCAAAGGGACCGCTCTGGAGCTTCAGCAGCCCAGAAAGAGCCTCCGACAAGCAGAGCAGGGTGGGAGGGGACCTGGCCGTCCTCTCAGAGAAGGAGAGCCCCAAGCTGACCACGTGTGTCCAGGTCTCCAGATGATACCACTGCCCAGGCCTAAGGATTGGGAACTGCCCTTAGAACTGTCCTTGGGTGCTGGTTTATAAGACAAGAACTCTAAGGCCAGGAGAGGCGCTGCGAACCAGGGCGGGTGGGATGTCCAGTGTGGGGGACTGAAGGAGGGGCCTGGAAGGAGGCCTTGCACTCAGAGCCCCTTCACCTGGGTGCCAGGAACGGCTCTCTCTGAGATGGGAAGACAGAGAATGAGCTTAGAGGGCAACCGGGGCTACAGGCCACAGCCGTCTGGCCCTGTGGAGAGAGGGAAGGGGGCACGGAACGCTTTCCAAAGGAAACCACCTTTGAGCTGGTGCCTGAAGGTGGGGTGGACAGGAGGTGAGGAGCAGCAGAGAGAACGAGGAGGCTGTGGTGCAGCTAAGACAAGAGGAGCCCCTGTGCAGGGAGGAGTGGAGTGGTTTTGTGTGATTAGAGCATCTGGGGAGTGAAGGGGCAGGAGAGAAGAGCCAGGGACTCGTTGTGGGGACTGTGACCCTAGGGGCAGGGCTGACACTGGGGCTTGTGTTCACCAGACTTGGGTGGTTTTCTTACCTTACTTTGTTCGAGATCCTTCTTGTTCGTTCTCTGCTCTGCCCTGCAGTAAGTCTGTTAGTTGTGAATGTTGCCATCTTCTTCTGCTTAAATCCTCTAGAGATCCCCAGTTCTCCTTGGCGGAAATCCAAAATCCCTACGTTGCCCTTCAAGGTGCCCAGGGTTAGTGGAGCAGGCAGTGAGGACTTCGGTTCTGCAGCAGGTGGACTTGGTTCCATTCCCAGACACATTACTATGAATTGGCCTCCGAGCAACAGCTTTGCCTTCCTGAGCCTCAGCTTGCTCATCTGAAGAGAGGGCACAGGAAATGAGGTGACACCTATATTTCCTAGAAAATTTCCAAAAAACAACAGCAGCCTGGGCACCCATCTCTTACCTGCTGTGCCCTTTGTTGCCTGGTACCTGTGGATACTGGAAAGATTGGTGCTACTTAATGCCTGCCTTCACTTCAGCCACACACTCTGCCTGTCAGGCTGGCTGCCTGACATCCTCCTCTACCTGAAGACCCAGCTCAGGGGTCACCTCCTCTGAAAAACCTTCTCTGATTTTTCCTGCCTTTTGCTGCTCCCTTCTCTGTGCCCCCCAGATCATCATGAATAGCACGGATGTACCTTTCAAGGTCTGTCTTACTGGAGACAGCACTTGGTAATTCAGGCTCAGGTCCAACTACCTTGGGAACCCCAAGGGTGCAGGGCAAAGTCTGACCCCTGGCCAATCATACAGATGAGAAAGCACAGACTCACTCATTGATTCTGACCTATTTCAATCTGCATTTCTCTTTTTCTGGATGGGGGTGGAGATGGGCACCCCTGAGTTAGGTTCTTGCTTAGGGGGACCCTCAAATTGTTTGGCTCCAGCCCAGTTTGCAGGAAGGCTGATCTGCTGCCTGCTGGGCTCAGGCAGCTTCAGCTCTTGCTGTTGGAACCTGGCTAGGCCACCCCTGGGCAGGAGGGGGTGTTAGACGCACGAGTTTTGCCCCACCTGAGGCAGGAGGGGGTTGTTAGACGCACGAGTTGCCCCACCTGAGTGATGGGCAGCTCCATCGTACCCAGGGAATCGCTCTGGGTCATTGGCTGGCTCCGGAGCAGTGAGGGCCAGAAGCACCAACTCCCGGGCTTCTGTCCCACGGCTGCAGGGGCTGGGCACAGCCCACTGGATCCCGTGCTGCAGCTGGGCACGATCTCAGCCAACACATCACTTTCGCAAGAGTCTCTAACATTTGCTCAACGCCTACTGTGCACCAGGCCCAGGGACGAGTGCTTCCATCTCACCTAACTCCACGAGGGAGAGACCATTGCTCTCCCAGCTGCCCCTTCACAGAGGCGGAGACGGGGGCACAGACAGGTAGATGACCCAATGTCACACAGCCAGTGGCTCTGGGATTTGGGGTGGGGAGACTGGCAATGGAGGATGTGCTCTTGCACATGGTGGAATTAATGCTTCCCAGTTTTAGATGGAGGAGTGGAGGCCAGAGGAGGAAGGAATGGTCCCACCTTGTTAGGTTGATGATGGAGACGCGCATCCCTGACGTGCAACTCATTGCTGCAGAACATGCACCCCGTCTTTTGCGTGTTTGCCTCCGGGGCCACCTGGACCTGGGGTCAATACTTGAGCCACTTAGATGGAATGACTCCACCTCTCAGAGCCGTGTGAAATGGGATGATTGTCCCCCCAGGGCAGCAGTGGGGGGTTCTAAGTGCAAAGGGTTTGGCCCAGGCGAGCCACGCTGGGGAGCCGGGCTGCCTCGTCACTCACACAGAGGATCTGAGACCCCGTGAGACGTCTGAGTGACAGACATGGGAATGCAGAGCAGGGACGGACGCGCTGGGGAGAGGAGCAAGCTGGGTGGCAGGCCCGGGAAGATCTCCTGCAGCAAGGTGGGCCTGGGAGAGTAGCTGGTGTCATCTGCAAAGTGGGGGGAGGACCGTGCTGCCCCACGAGCTCCTGGCTGTGGCACCACCTGAGCCAAAGCAGCCGGCACAGTGCCAGCTGAGGACGCGAGTGCTGCTGCTGAATCCGCACGGGCCTGCTGCAGGTGGGGCCCTGGGACCGTGGGCGTGAGCTGAAGGGTGTGTATCCTTCCCAGTTCACGCCGTAGTGGGAGGTGCAGGGGGCCAAAGGCGGCGTGAGGAGTAATGGACACTGTGGGCATAGACCCTGGAGTGGGAGCTCTGAGCTCTCATTGGTCAAGCCAGAGAGGGAAACTGGATACATGCGTGGTTTAGTCTAGAAGTTCAAGAGACAGACTATTATTTTTTTCCTGATTCCAAATCCCTGTTGTACTCATGGAATGAAAGGAGACACAGAGAGGTTTAGACACTTCAGCCAGGTCACACAGCCAACGAGCTAGTACTGGATTCTAGTCCGACTCTTTGTCAAGCCTGTGGCCTCTCTGATGTTCATGGCTGCCGATCACAAGGCAGCCCGTGGCCATGCTCCGCCCGCCTGCCTGCACCTTTCATCCTGGGTGAATTCCAGCTTGCACCCAAGTGTGCGGTGCCCCCAGAACTTGGACCTGAACTTCCTAGTGTCTGGGCTCATCGCAGTCCCTGGGAGGAGAGCAGTCTATGAGCCGTTCTTGGTACATTAAACGGGAGGCGGGGAGATGGAAAACAGAATCCCCAGAGGCCCGAGGCATGCGGAACTGATACTTGATCATTTCTGCCTATGAAGATGGTGATACACGTGGTACAGCAAAGGCTTTGCTTCGTCTCGCTTTAAAACCCTAAAATAGACTCATTTGTTCTCTTGAGCTTCTTCCTGGGAAATAACATCCAAGAATTCATGAGATTGGCAGCTACACACGTTACTCTCTCCAATAAATATGAACCTGTGAACAGCTGACCACCAGCTCATCCGCCACAGGCCACGGCGTGAGGAGAGGCCGGGGGACGGACAGTGGCCTGCCGCTGGGCCTCCTGAGTCAGACCTGAGCCCCGTCACCTGCCAGGTCAGGGTATCTCACATGGTGATTGGCTGTATGCATCAACCCACCAGGCCAGAGGGTCCAGATCCTGGGCCAAACGTTGCTCTAGAGGTTTCCGTGAGGGTACTTCGGATGAGAACAGCATTTGAATGGATGGACTTTGAGTGAAGCAGCTGCCCTCCCTGATGGGTGAGCCTCGTCCCATCAGGTGAAGCCCCGGGTGGAAGAGAAAGCCGGCCTTGCTCTGCAGAAGGAGGTTCTGCAGCGGACGCCTTCAGGCTCCTCGTGGTCTTAGCTCTTGGGTCTCCAGCCTGTGGGCCACCTGCAGGTCTGGGCCTTGCCAGACTTTGTAACTGAGCCGTTCTTCAAACCTCTGTCCGTCTGTCTACACATGCGCACACACAGAGGCTCTTGGATGTACCGCGGGTTACTCCCAATGAACCACCTCAAGCCACGCATGCACCTAACGCCCAGAACCAGCTGCGATGCAGAGTCCAGGTCAAGCCATTGTGAGTAGGGACGGGACTCCACATGCGTGGCATACGTGTGACACTGACATGCTACTGTCTCCCTCCCTGGAGAGCCTGCCCAGCTCCCTGCTCCCCTCCTTCGGCGATAGGGCTGGCGGCAGCAGCTCTGGGGCAAGGCCCCAGCCAGTGCCCAGGTGCTAACGTGAAAGGCCTGTGATGGTTCCGTGGCCAGGGACACCAGGTAGACGGAGGCCACCAGCAGAGAGCCACTGCCCCCACCCCCAGCCCAGAAGAGCTGAGCTGGTCCTGAGTCAGACTCCATGTGACTTAGAAGAAGGGCAAAGTGACCGCCCTGTGTCCAGGTGCTGGACACCACTACCACTGCCATGCCCTGTGTGACAGTCTCATGGCTGAAGTTGGTCCTGTCAGGTGGAGGTGGCAGCATCGCCCCCTGCTCCTTACCCTGACCTCCCCTGCGTCCCCGATTTCCCGGAAGATGCTCATCCCAGGGGCTTTTCCTCCTGCAATCTGGCTCGGAGCCTGGTATTTCCGTGCCTAAACCAAATTCCCCGCCTCGGGCTGCCAGGGGGCTCGGGTGGCGAGAGAGCCAGTCCAGACAGGCCCTTGGAGCAGCTCAAGACCCCAGAGGCTGCCGGGCATCTTGGAAAGACCCCCACACTCAAGGCTGCAGGGCTGTCCTGAGGCTCCGCGTGGAGCAAGAGCCATGGACGGCTCGGGCTCAGATGAGTGTCCCCAAGTCCATCCGTTAAAGGGAGGTCCCCAGCCGTGGTGAATTAGAGGCAGCCAATCTTTAGCAGGAGGCCTAGTGGGAGGAAGTTGGGCCAGGGAGACGTGCCCTTGAGGGATAGAGGCACCCTGGACCCTTCCTGTCCCTCTCTTTCGCTTCCTGGCCACCAGGAGGTGAGCAGTTTCCTCTGCCATGACATACCACCTTGCCCTAGACCCAAAGTCATGGGTCCAGTCAATCATGGATGGAAATGTCTGAAACTGAGCCAAAATAAACCTTTCCTCTTTCAAGTTACTTATCTCAGGTGTGTTGTTACAGTGAGGGAAAACCCACCGACACACGTGGACGAATATCCAAATGCCTTTGTTGCCTGGTGCTCAGACGCAAGGGTGCTCATGTTGCTCCCTTTATCTACGTCACATTAAACCCGGCCCAGGACATTCAGTCTCAGTCCTTTAGGGATGGAGGGTGGCAGGTGGCTCCTTTTTCTGAACTTGTCCAAGAACTCTAGGAATCTGACACAGACAAAAATCAGGGCCGAGCACCTGATCTTCCAGGTGTCAAGGTCCCCTGGTGCTCTGGAGGGCAGGGACTGCCGGCTGGTGACCACTCCCCTGGGTCTGTCGGGGCATGGTGCCAGCCCTGGTCTTCTGGCAGAGTCTTGACAAGTGTCCCCCAAAGGCCATGGCGTTAGGCTTGGTCCTGGGCTTGGCACTGTTGGGAGGTGGGAGCTGGTGACAGGTTTTTATGTCATTAGGGGCACAAGCTTGCAGGGCATGTGGGACTCTTCCTCTCTTTCAATTCCAGGCCATGAGGTGACAGGTTTTGCTCCACCACACTCACTTGCCATGATGTGCCATTTTGTCAAGGTGTAAAATGAAGAGGCCAATCAATCATGGACTGTGAACCAAGTAAAACTTTCCTCTTTATAAGCTGATTATCTCTGGTGTTTTATTATAGTGACAGAAAGCTAACTAGCACATCTTCTGAGGCCGGAGTGAGACAAGGCAGTTTCATAGGTGTCCAACCTGTGCAGCTGCCCAGGGCCCCATGCTCAGCTCCTATGTTGTATTAGGTATTAAGCATCCAATGTCTAGAGAGGGTTTGAAGCATATGGGGAGATGCATGCAGATTATATGCAAATACTGTGCTATTTATATAAGGGACATGAGCATCTGCAGAGGTTGGCATATAGGAACCCTAACCCCACCCTGCTGAAGCTGAGATGTGTACTGTATTCCCTGGGAGCTGGATAAATGGTAACTCCCTCCCCTGCTTGCATCTGCAGCCTGAGATTGGGACCTACTGCTTCCATTTTCACAGATGAATAAAGTCCAGAGAGGATCAGTGACTCTCAAAAGTCACACAGTTGCCCACTCTTCTCAAAGTCTCCACAGACCTGGCTGGAGAGGGGAGGAAGTGGTGGCAGGGCTGGTAAAGTTGCTGATGATGTAACTTTTGTTCCTCTAAATGAAATGGCTTGGCTCAGTTCACAACCTGGAGAATACAGACTATTTCCCATTCTCTCCTGACATAGGACAGACTCCACGGTCTCCAGGGTTGGCCCCTGGGTCCCCTCCTCCCCACATCTCTAAGAAGCATTGCCTTAACGCTCCTTCTTAACAGAGGAGGAAACTGAGGTTCTAAGAGGCTAAGAACCGTGTCCAAGGCCCCAGAGCTGGAGAGTTCCAAGCTGGGTGGAGTCAGGGGTCACAGCCAGGTGGGGAGCTGACCCTCTTTTCCGCAGCTGGGACAGTGCCCCTCGGAGCCCTGCCGTGCTCTATGCTTGGGGGGTTGATGCAGAGAACTGAGGAGCTCGGGGGCTTCCCCCTTTCCACCTATAGTCTGACCACTCACATTTTTGAAAATCAAAATTTTCATCTTGGCTGTGACCCGAGAGCAGAGAAGCAGCCCTGCCCCCACCCTCCTGAGCTGGGGGGTCCGTGCTGCAGCCCACTGTGTGCCCTGTGGCCTTGGAACCCCAGAGGGGCTGCATGGGTAGAGGTGGGAAAGGCCTTGGTGTTCCAGGGTCTTCCAGAACCTGTCCAGGTGCAGGAAGCTGCGTGCCCTTGAGGGACTTGCCAGTGGCCGACAAGGTCAAGATTCTGAGGACGAGGCTTGTCCAGAGAGTCTGAGCAGCGAGTGGGTGTGGGGCAGGGAACAGGCGCGGGGGATGGCCCCAGGGACCCGCTCAGGAGGGCGGGGATGAGCGCCGAGCCGGGAGCCACCTCTCTTGGTGTCCCTGAGCAGACCTCAGGTCTGACGTCTCCCGGCCCATTGGGCCCCGTCCTGCCCGGTCCTGCGACGGAAGCTGGCCTGGAATCTGACATGAGCTCACAGATGGATTTTCATTCAACAAACCTGTGTGCTGGGTGGCGAGGAGGCGAGGAGCCTGGGGCAGCGGTCCAGCCTCGAGGCCAAGGGCCTGCACGCTGGGGCAGCTGCCTGGGCTCAGGTCCCGCTCCCCAGGGACCACAGGAGGTCTTGGGCGGCTCACCTGCTGCGGGACCTCGGTCTCCTGAGCTCTGCAGAAAGCGGGGATGGCTCGGGGTCAGGTCCGGCTGAGCCAGTTCATGGATGTCCAGGTCCCGGGACAGGGGCAGGCGCTCGGTGACAGTTCAGGGGCCTGCGGTGTGAGCTGTCATCCCTACAACCAAGGGTGTCTGGGAAACTGCCACCGTGCCACCAGCAGGGAGCGATGCAGACGCCCAGGAGCCTCACAGTCCTTCCTCCAGAGCAGCCACACCAGCTGACACCAGCCCAAGGTGACTGGTGTGTGGCACGGGGCGGCCGGTTCCCTAGGGAAAGTTCTCTCTGAGACTTTATTGGGTACACAGACAGGTGGGTCCCCCGCAGCTGCCGTCCTCGTCTCTGGCGCTGCCTCCCGGGGGCGGAGGCCACGGGAAGCTGAGGTTGGCCTTCTCATTCCCCACATGAGCCTCCGCTTCCATGTGTCCCACGTCATTCCACCCAGGTATCAGGCTCCAGCCCTGACAAAACGAAAACAATTGGGAAAACCGGAGGAAGCCTTCTGCTGCTGGTCCCCCGACAGGGTTTTCCTTGGAGTTGAAATCGCGTGATTCCAGTGAAATATGGTCCATCTGTCTCTGATTCATTTACTGATTGATTTATGACGGTAACAATGGCTTTGAAATGACAAAGTTTCGTCCCAAGTCTCCAAATCATTATTATTTACACTTAAGACATCAAATAGCTCTTGCGAAATAATTTGTTCAGCACTGAGCAGATCGTCTGTTCAAAATGTTGTTCTCTTTTGAATTCGGGTGGTTCCTGCTCTCCTTCCTTCCTTTCCTCTTTTACTTTTGGGGAGGATCAGTGGAGGCCTGCAGCCTTCCTTGAGATCCAGACTCCTCAGAGCCAGTGAAATTGCTTGTAAATCCGTCGGAATAAGCCACCACCCATCCCCGAAGCCTGGGTGGCCCAGGGAACCGGGAGGAACCTGCCGGGTGGGGGACAGGGCCCCAGGAGGGTCAAGGAGCTGGGGACATTCACAGCCTGTCCCCGGCCATGCTCAGGCTAAACAGAAAAACAAAACGAAACAGAAGACACAGATTTCCACGCTGAGAGTCAAATGGCCAGGGACATGTTTTGAGGGATCCGGGAGGGGGACGAAACGCCCCAGCGAGATGGGTGGAATTTTTTTTTAGAAAATTTGTTTGTTCAAAAGTAACACATGAAGGGATCCAAGGTCAAGGGTAGATTTTTGTCTTCCTGTTTATTTTCATCCTGGATTCTTCCCTCTCCCCACATCCGATCCCTTGCCAAGTGCCATGGAATTTTCTCTCTGCCCATCCTGCCAGGGCTTCCCCACTCCCCGGGGACCTGAACCAACCTTCACCTCTTCCCACCTGTCCCGGCCCCGCCCTGGGGCCCTCCCCAGGTGCTCTGGGAGCTCACAGGGTGGTTTGTGTGGGGCCTCCGTCCTCCCGGGGGACGCCCCCCACGGTCCCTTCACCTCTGCTGTGGCCTGTGTGTCACAGATGGGAGGCTGGGACTCAGTCGCTCAGGGAGTGGGGGTGGGGCTGGGCCTTGGCCACCTGGCTCCCCACCCGGGACAGGTGCCAGCCCCTGAGCGCACCCGGCCTGCAGGCCCTCGCCTGTCCCCTCTGGCTGGGTCTCAGGCTCTTCTCCCACACACTCTGGCCTCCAGCTAGGCCAAACGATGAGTTCAGCCTCCATGCCTGGCACAGGCTGTTCCTGGCAGGAGACGCCCTGCTCCTCACGCCCAGCTCTGCCCAGCCCTGGCCGGTGGGTCCTTCAGGGCAAGCCCTGGGCTGCTCTCCCGGGAGCCTCCTCGCCCGGGGGCCCCGTCCTTGCCTGCTCAGCATCCCCTTCTCCCAGTGACGGCAGCCCTGTGTGCAGGGGCTGGCTCCCTCCTTCGATTTCAGAGGGAGCAGATGACCAAGACCTGGCCAGTAGCCAAGCAATGCTCCACCTCTTTGGAGACCACGGTGATTGGGAGGGAGGGATCTGAGTGAACCCAACCACGCTGTCCTGGGAATCTGACAGATTAAAAGTAAAAAGGGACCCACCTTTAAGGATTGCTTACCATGTGACCTTATGGGTGCCAACCAGGTGCCTCTGGTGGCTATGTACCCTCAGAGAGGGGATTCTAAACGATTAAAGTCAGAGTGACTGAAAGTACTGCCTGAAGCTGGGGAAGGTCTCGAGTTCCTGGATCAAGCCACACTTGAAACCCATTCCCTGAACTTTTCAGAAACAAGAGCCAATCAATCTCTGCCCATTTCCTCTTAAACCAATTCAAGTCAGACTCCTGTCACTTGTGTGAAGTGTCATGGAGACACACCACCAACTTGACACGTCCCTCCTCTGCATGACCTCAGGGTCTGGTGCTGTTTACGTCCTTCCTGTTCATCCCCCGGCTCGGCTGCTTGCCTCCCAGCTCCCTGGGAACGGGGCTTCTCTGCCTCTGTCGTCTTGGCACAGGTTTCAAAGCAGCATCTAACTGGCATTGCAGCCATGGGCTTGGAAGGGATTGAACCCCAATCCAGCTCTGCCCCTGGCCACCTGTAGCTGTGGCGGGGTGGCATCCCCCACCTGCTGGAGCCTCGAGGTCCTGAACGCTCATAGTACAGAATGAGCGAGGTCATGGCCAGGGCTGGCCTGCATGGGCGGTGAGAGCTGGCAGCTGGCACCCGCTTCTGGAGCAGCCAGTCCTGCCTGGGAGGCCGGGGTGGTGGCATCCACAGTTACCACGAAGGGCGGCCATGCTATTCCGACACTGGAGACTGGGGCTGGGAGGAGTTGGGAGCGTGGGAGGAACAGGCGGCTCCCCTCAGCCTGCCCCTGAGGCCTGGCGGCTCTCAGGTGGGAGCGGCAGGGATGCAGGCAGAGGGCAGAGAAGGGCGCTCTCCCTGCCCTAAGATCCCGCGCAGCCTGCAGGCCTCCCTCCAGACTGGGACCTGGGGCTCTTCGTGCGGGAAGTGCATGGATAGGAGCTCGGGGGCTGGGGCCAGATAGATTCAGTTTCAATCTGGCTCCCCACTTTTTAAGCTGTGTGTCTTTAGGCCAGTTACTTACCCTCTCAGAACCATTGCTTCCTCATCTCCAAAATGAGTTTTTTGAAGAAAAAGGAGACCATTCCATTTAAGTGCTTAGATCAGTGGTGACAAATGGTAACTGCTCTTTCCGAAGATTAAAAAGGAATTTGCAAGGGAGTCCAAGACCCTGCTGTCCTGGCACCCAGGCTCTAGCAGGGGCTTGGGCTCCAGAACAAGGACACTCAGTGCCACAGCCCTGGGATGCGGAGTGTGGAGGTGGCCGGGCACCTGCCTTCGTGCCCTGGCTGCCCCCTGACTCCGCCAGCTACTCCTGGCTTCCCCTGGGGCCGCCCAGCAGGCCACTCCACCCTGGCTGTGGAGGCTGGCACTCACGGCACCCCACTTTCCAGCTGCAGAGCCAGGACATGGCCGAGGCCCAGGATGTGGGCCCAGGTGGGCACATGGTCCCCCAGAGGGAAGAGCCCCTTTTCTTCTCTTGTCCCAGTGCCATGTGGCCAAAGGTGGGAGCAGCCTGAGCCAGCTCCACAGGAGATGGCGAGGCAGCTGGGGAGGCAGCAGGCGAGGGGAAGAGTGGAAGAGAGAATGGACACGGTTCCTGGGCCCGTGGCCCTGGGTCTTTGTGACTTCCTTCTAGGAACCAACAAATTCCCCGGGCTGTGCGAGGTATGTGTGGCACAGAATCTGGAGCCAGTGTCTCACCAGACGTGATGCCCCGGAGTTGGTGGTCCAGCGAGTCTCCACGCACTGCAAGGCCCGGTGCTCCCGGGGCGGGGGAGAAGGGCGTCTTCCAGGAGACCAGCACGGGGCTCCAGGGGCTCTGCTTCCTGCGGGGGAGGAAGTGCAACTCACTCGGGTGCTGCTCCTCCCGGCCTCGGGAGCAGGCCCTGGGCACAGGCCCTCCAGCGCTTAGGAAGCATGTGGGGAGCACCCGGGGAGGGGACGAAGTGCAGACTCGTCCCTCCATGAGCAGTAAAGTGGCGCGTTCCAGGCTGAGGTGGTGGGATGCACTGAGGTCACATCTGCTGTGCTCGAGGACACTCCATCCGCACAGCACCCGTGAGAGCCGCAGGGCCCGTCCCACAGCCCAGGAAGCAGGCCTGCCCGCCACTGACCAGGCCAGTGGGATCCTCAGGGCCAGGACCGGGCTGGCTCCCTGTTGGGTCCCGATTATCCCTGAAACTGTCAAACAAGACGCTCCAGGGTGATGTCACAGCCGCGCCACGGGCTGCCATCTCCCCTGACGGCCCTTCCACATGGTCTGAGCTCCTCCAAGCGTGGAGAGAGGTTGACTGCCAGGCGCTGGGCAGTGGGCAGTGCCAGAGCCAGCATGGGCTCCGGGTGTCCTTGGGCACGCTTCCACCCACAGGCCTAAGTCCCCGTCCAAGACGCGATAGAGTGCTGGGCCACTTGCCTTCAGGGCTCTTCCAAGATGACCCTGAGCTTCACTCAGCAGTTTCCTGCATCTGAAGGTCTCCCTGATCCTGGGACCCAGCAGTGCCCGCGGCTTTTCTGTTGGTGCCAGGGGCCGAGGCGTCACCTGTGTGCCGTTCTCCCAGGGCCACCCCACGTTGGCTGAAGTTCCACTCTGCCCTGTGCTCCCTTGCAAGAGCAGAAGAGATGGATGAGGACAGGTGGGCACCAGCTGGCAGGACAGGACTCAAAATGGACTCAACGATACACGACTTTGACCTGGATCATGGGAGGCACAGCTCTTCCTCATGAGCCAAGAGTTGCATGACCAGGCGTCTTCCCGCCCAGCCTGACCCCGCCCCCCCCCCCGGTGTCCACACAGCAGATGGAGGACGGGTCCAACAGGAGGCAGCTCAGGCTCCGCGGCCAGTAGCTGGTGTCCCTTCCAGGGAGGGCAGGGTGGCCGCCCCTCCGAGGGCCCTGAGGGAAACCTGGCTGCCCCCTAGAGAGGAGAGGAGACGGGGGTCCCAGACAGCCTGGGGGAAGGAGGGGGTGGGGAGGGGAGTGGAGCCAGCTAGGGGACGGGCCACTGGACGTCCCCCTGGCCTGCGATTCCCAACCCTCATGCTCCTCACCCCAGTGGGGCTTGTGTCTGTCCACCAGACCCCACACCCTGGAGGCCTGGGAGGCAGGAGGAATGGAAGAGAAGGACCTCCTGGAAAGTGCTAAACTACTCCAGGCCGTGGACCTGGAGGCTCCGTGGCTCGGCAGGACCTGGGGTGCTGCCAAGGCCCCACTGACCTCCATTTCCACCCACTTTGCAAAAGAGGAGTGCCAGCCGCCCTGCTGCAAGCCAGCCTGGCTCTTCCCTCTGTCTTCCTGTGAGGCGGCACCTGTCCCCCAGGTCCCGGCTCCTAAGCCCCTCCATCCTCTCCTCCTCAAGCCCTAATTGACTCCCCGACTTACTATGATCCTAGCTTCTGCCCTTGATGTTTGCTTAGAATTTTTTTTCTTTTTGCAACAATTCTGGATTCTCAGACAGGACAGAGCTCCGCAGGCCCCTTTCCAGCTTCCCAGAGTCACATCTCCTGGGTCATCTCACTGAGGAACAGGGACCGTCCTCCACCTAACGCCATTCACAAAACGGCTCTGAGTGCACAGACCTGACTTTCACCAGTTTTTGGGCACCGTCCTCTGCCTGTTTGGGGACACAACCAGGCTAGGCCACATTGCATTCGGTGGCCCGTCTCCTTAGAGATCTCCCGGCTGGGATCCCCCTCCAGGCTCCTCTTGTTTCTCGGCACCTGAATACCCATATGCCGCTGCACATGGTGCCCCGATCATTAACCCATCCACGGTGTCAGGCCTCGTGAGAGGCCCTGGGAACTCAGAAGTGAAGCAGGTGCAGCCCCTGACTTCTCACGGTGCAGAAGACTGGCAGGGCACGACCCCGAGATCAGAGTGATGGAGAGCATGGGAAGGAGAGAGTGTGCAGAGGAAGGCTGGCACTCGGGGTGGAGCGCAGGCACTTCTGGTCAAGCTCTGTACTCGGGCAGAGGGACGACCCTCTCTAAGGAGCCCTGAAATTACATGAGAGGGGCATCACTGCCAGGCGGGCAGGAGTCCACCTCGTGGAGCAGTGACTTACTTCACAGAGACGCACACGCCCCATCCCTGGTAGGCGGGTGCTCTGGGGTACACAGGGTTCCCTAAAATGACAGGTTGAGGTCCTGGCCCCTGGGGCTATGAATGTGACCCTGTGTGGAAACAGGGTCTTTACAGATGTAATCAAGCCATCCTGGATGAGAGTGGGCCCCGATTCAGTCACCGATGTCCCTGCAGATGAAAGACATCTGGGCACAGACACACAGGGAAACACCAGGTGACAAGGGAGGCAGAGGCTGGAGTGGTGAATCCACATGACCAGGACTGTGGACAGCCACCAAGCTGGAGGTGTATGGAAGGACTCTGTCCTGGAGCCTGCAGAGAGGACTCGGCCTGGACGGCACCTTGGTCTCAGAACCCCAGCCTCCAGAACCACAAATGACACGCTGTTGCTTTTCTCAGCCACCCATTTACAATCATTTCGATGGCGGCCCCAGGAATCAGACAGCAGCCCCCACGACAGCTCATGATGACCCCAACCCTCGAAGTCCATGTTCACACACACTCCCCATTTGTGTGGTGGACCCGAAGACATGAGGCTCAGGAACAGAACACAGCAGAAGGGACAGAGGTCACTTCCAATTTAGGCTACAAAAGACCAATTCTGGTTCCCTGGTTCTCTCTCTCTCTCTCTCTCTCTCTCTCTCTCTCTCTCTCTCTCTCCTCCTGTTGCTTTTTTCTTACTTGCCACATTCTGAGCTGTCCCAGGGAGAGGCCTGCATGATAAGGAACTGAGGTGGCCCTTCCCAGCAGCCGAGGGTGCTGTGGCCCTTCATCCAATGGCCATGAGAAGCTGGATCCTGCCAACAACCACATCAATGAGCTTGGAAGCAGATCCCTCCCCAGTCAAGCCTTCAGATGACTGCGGCCCTGGCCAACTCCCGATCGATGCCTGTGGAGACCTTGAGCAGAAAATCCTGCTGATCTGTGCCCGGATCCCTGAGCCATAAGAACTGCGAGATGATAAGTGTTGTGCTAAGCCACCAAGTTTGGGGACAACTTGTTACACAGCAGCAGATAACCAACACACCCAACAGGGGTAGCTGGTGCTCTGAAATAACCGAGTATAGCCAGGTGGAAGCACTGGTCCATTTTTATAAATCTGTAGATTTTTCCAGAGAGGCTGGAAATCTAGATTTTTTTTGAGCAGGGGAGTACTGGGAATTGAACCCAGAGGTACTTGATCACGGAGCCACATCCCCAGCCATTTTTTAATATTTTATTTAGAGACAGCATCTTGCTGTGTTGCTTAGGGTCTCACTAAATTGCTGAGTCTAGTTTTGAACTTGTGATCCTCCTGCCTCAGCCTCCCAAGCTACTGGGATTACAGGCATGGGTCACCAGTGGCTTGATTTTTTTTTTTTTGGAACCAGGGATTGAACTCAGGGACACTCGGCCACTGAGCCACATCCCCAGCCCTATTTTGTACTTTATTTAGAGACAGGCTCTCACTGAGTTGCTTAGGGCCTCCCTCGCTCAGTTGCTGAGGCTGGCTTTGAACTCGTGATCCTCCTGACTCAGCCTCCCGAGTTGCTTGGATTACAGGCATGCGCCACCACTCCTGGCTTTTGGCTTGATGTTTTAAAAGCAAAATTTTCCAATTAGAACAGGATTTCTCCATCAAGGGTGATCCTGCCCCCTCCCTCAGAACACTGGTAATATCTAGAGGCATGTTGTATTATCATGACAGGCAGATGCTACTGGATTCCAGTGCATGGTGGCCAGGGGTGTGGCTAAATATCCCACAAGAAAGTAATACCCATCCCAAGACAGGCAGTGGCTGCCACGGGCTTGGGTGGCTTCTCGGGTCTCCTGCTGCCCTGCAGAATGCTCTTCTGGTGGTCAGAGGAAGTACCTGTGTCCTGTGGCCCTGCGAGCCATGCCCTGTGTCCCCGAGGTTAGCCGTCACAGTTTTCTGTGTTTGCAGATCACCCGGTGTGCCTGCTATGGCTGGCGGGGTTAGCACTTCCTGGCTGTGTGCCCAGGGACGGAGCATTATCAGCTGGTAGGGACGATCTGATCCATATTTCTCCCTTTCTGCTTTTATTTTAGCTTATCCTTTGAATACTGTTTTTAGGACTAGTGTAGTGTGGTCTAAGTCAAAACACTCGCCGATCCCAACCTCGGAATGCGCAAGACCCGACATTAACAATTTAGAACGAAACCTTAAGTCAACCAGCAGAGTCTACTTTTCTATCAATCAGCCACTTCTCTGGAAATCTTCCAATGCGCAGTCCTGCTCAGTGACTGAATGGAGAAACCTCCCTGCCACCCACCAGGGATTACATCCAGTGCTGTACTTCATGAACCCCAACCGATAGATTCCTACAAGTGGAATTTGTTGGCCAAACCACATAATAACTGGGCACTGTGTTAGTTAGGATAGGAATTACGCGCTGCTATAATAGTCTCCAAATCGTTGTGGCTTAATCAACAGCAGTTTCTGTCTTACCCCATAACGTCTAATCAGGGGCTCTCCAGGTGGGGATTCAGGGACCTAGATTCCCTCCATCTTGACACACCATGTTCCTTTAAAACCCCCAATCCTCTCCATCAACAGGTGGATGGGGAAGAGAATGTGGGCCTCTGCATCAGGAGCCCTGCAGGGTTGGCCCTGAAAGTGCAAAGACCACCTGGCTCCTCCCCGGTGGGCAGAACTCACTAGCATGGCCACACCAACATAGGAGAGGCAGGAAAGGGGACCTACACGTACCCAGGAATCACCAGCCATCCCTGCCCAAGACATCCACCTACACTGGGTGCTTTATATGCATGACCTTGAGAAGTGAGCATTACGATTCCCATTTTACAGATGAGAAAACCAAGGCTTGGAGGTGGCTGTCCTAAGGCGTCACAGCCCATAGGCGACAGAGCGAGAGTGCTGCTTGATTTTCTACACTGATTTCTGTTTTCCTTTCACATTTAGGTGCTGAATCCCCTTGGGGTCCACCTTTGTTTGTGCTTGATAGGAGGGGGATCCAGTTCTATTTTTCCCCAAACCAGATACTTAAATTTTTTTCATGACACCCAATGGTTCAATTCTTTTTCGAAAGGGTTAAAACAACGTACCTCCCTACTGTCCTTCTTCCACTTCACTCTCTTTAGCACGATGCATGATCATTTTTAAAACCAGTGCTACTCAGTGGTAGGAAGGTGGTGATCCCTTTGATCGCTAGGTCACCTCCTTTCTCCTCAAATGCATGTGCTCATTTGCAAACTGTCCATCTGCTTACCTGTCGGTTCACGGAGAAAGGCAGGAACCCTCCGTCAGGTGTCTGTCACCCCCGTTCAGACACACAGGGTGCACAATGAAGACAGCAGTTCATGCCTTTGCCTCTGGTTTGAACGCATACGTTCCCTGTCTTTTTAATGTGCAGATGTGCTGAATTTTTCTGCCGTCAACTCTATCCATCTCTTTCTTTGTGATCTTTTCTGAGGCTTCTAAGTTTGGCCAACCTTTCCTTCCCAGAAGTCTGATAAATATTCAAGTCTTTTCCCCTCTCTGGTTTGGTTTTTTAAAATATTCAATTCCTTGTTGCATCTGGAATGCATTTGGGTGCAGAAGGGTCTCACAGCAGGTCTAGAGCTTGTGAGAAGAGGGAGCCTCGTTCACACTTCCAAGTCCCCCTTCCCTGTGCAGGCCAGCCCAAAGCAAAGTCGGTGGAAGTGACTGAAGCACATGCACGGTTGTGGCCTTTGCCCCTAATTAAAGACACCATTATGGTTGCTGTACATACTCAAACCCTCGCATGCACTCGAGTCCTCTCTGCTTTACAGAAATTGTCAGAGCAGGCTGGGGATATAGCTCAGTTGGTAGAGTGCCTGTCTCACAAGCACAGGGCCCTGGGTTCTAATCCCCAGCACCGCAAAAAAACAGAAAAAAAAAAAAAGAAATTGTCAGAGCAGTTAACCATCAGGCATCCCAGGAGGTGGAAATGGTGACCCCTATTTTACAGATGAGGAAAACCAAGGCCAAAGGTCACATGTGGGAGAGCAGTTAGTTTCTTCTTCCTGAGCCCCACTTCCTATGGTTACTCAGTACCTTACCTTCTCGTCATTAACTGAAAACGTGCTTGTTTTCTTGAAATTAAAGGGTGGAATGAATGACCTTACCCAAATTTGCTTTTTTTTAAAGCAATGTTGAAATGTTTGAGAGTCCTCAAAGTAGAAGGTACTAAAGAGGATCTACCCCCAAAGGAACCTCACCCCATGCCACTGGCCCAGACCATCATTGCCTTGGAAACATGAAAGGCACCTGTGTTTAGGGACTGGCTCTGGCGCCCTGATCAGGAGTGCGCGGGAGTCCAGAGAAACAAGTGATTCCCAGAGATCTGGGCCAGAATGGGAATTCTCATTCATTCGCCTCCCTGTTTCAGGAAGATTTTCATTTCTGTGAACCTGGAGGACTCATGAATGAGGGGGAGAATGGAGGAGGACCGGGCAGAAGCCAGGTCTGAAAACCTGGCCAGCCACACTGCCTCCCTGTGCCTCAATCCCAATAATCGGAGTTAATGACGTTGACACCTTCTGGACAGAGGAAGAATCCAAACTCAGCATCCCCCTGTCCCCTCACGTCTGACACCAGATGTGGGGGTGGTTTTCCCCACGCACCAAGCCAGCCAGCATGCAGTCCTGCTGAGGACACCAGCTGCTGTCCCCCACCGCACTTCAGCTCCACCACTGAGCCTGGAGGTGGTGCCAGATCCCACAGGCTGAGACTCGGTCACCAAGACTGCCCCCACTTCAGAGGCCAATCACAAGCCCCAGATGATCGTCCCTGTGCTTCTGATCGAGCAGCTGCAAAACAGGGTTCCCTGACCTCCTCTTCGAGTTCCCTCAGTTTGCCAGAGCAGCTCACGCGTCTCCAGCAAACGCTTATGTTTTCTGGTTTATCATAAAGGACACTACAAAGGATGCAGGTGGGGAGGAGCAGGGAGGGCGGGGCAGGAGCAGGGGCTGGAGCTTCCACACGCCCTCCAGGAACCTGCCCAGCATCCTTTGGGGCTTCACCAAGGCCATCTCACGGACAGGTCTGACTCCATCACCCAACTCAGCCTGCAGTCTTCCTCTCTTCCCCAGAGGTTGGGGAGCGGGGCTAATCCTGCCTTGGGCTTTCTGGGGACCACCCCCCATCCCAAAACTACCTAGGAGAGCCAGCCCCACGTGGATTTGGGGACATGCTCACATTGGCCAAAGTGCACGTGTGAAAACAGACCAGAAAAAGCTCCCGAGTCAGCAAGGACGAAGGTATCAGCAGAGGAGGGCAGAGACCATCCAGCTGAGTTCAAGGTTGACACACGGGCTGTCCTACTGCATCCTCTGAGCAACTGGGTCAAGTTGGCATTCCGGGTCCCCTTTTATGGGTGAGGGAAGAAGGAAGGCTGGGGGAAGACGGCAGTGAGCTCAAGTTCAAGCGGCTTCAGTTCCAAGTCTTTAGGTCTACAAAGCTAGGGAGGGAGTCTCAGAGGACCAGCTAAGATGGTGACATGCGTGGTGACGCCCACAAGGACCTGGTAGCTCTACACGGCAAGGATATGAGGGTCTTCTCTCTTGGCAAGGATGCTAAGAGGAGTCTTCCACGTCAGCAGGGTGAGCCACTCCACAGAAGGTAGACAGGGAAGTGACAAGCCAGCTCAGGTCAGGGAGCAGCGGGGGAGGCTCCTTCTCACTCAGGGATGCTCCGATCTCAGGTGGGTTTGCCTCAACTAAATGTAACCGATGACGGGTGGTTTTAACTTGGCAGCATGGTAGAAAAACACAGGTCTTAGTAACTAACTGAGCCCAGCCGTTCTGTAAGCTACAAAAGAATCCTGATTTCATTTTTCCGAAGGGTCCAACTGATTCAAGTATGAACAATCTTAGCATCTGTCGTCAAGGTGACCGAGGTAGACAGCTACAAAGGCCAGGGTGCGGACAGAGCCATGAGTGAGAAAAACCCTTGCAGAACCTCCCCCACCTGGGGCCGCCGTCAATACAGTTTTTTACGTTTTGTCTGTTCGTTTGCCAATTTGAAAGAAATATCTATTTTAGAAGTCTGAAAACACCATAGAACTATAAAGAAGTAGCACAAAAACTCACCCTAATCCTATCAGTCAATAATAACCACTTTACATTGTGGTATTTTCCCCTCTAGAGTTTCTTTTAGGGCTTTTATTTCTTTAAAGAAAATGTGATAGCTGGTTCCAGACCTGTCTCTTCTCAGATGAGATGAGGCCCGTCACATCTACCAAGTACACACATTTCCAACTATCAAATGTAATATGCTCATGAGAGACAATCAGATTTCAACAAGAGAATGAAGAAAACCAAATTAAAATTAAATTACAATTGCACCATGCAGGGAATTACTATCGGGGTGAATTTCCTTTATATTTCTGTAAGTATGAGATATATTTTTACCTAATTTTGTACTTTGCTTTCTTGTCCAAACATTATATCATAAGTATTTCCTCAGGTTACTGAGAATTCTTTTAAGGCTACATAATATCCTTGGTATGGATATTATGTAACTTGTTTAACTATTTCCTTTAAGGTGAATATTGGACTTTTTGCAAATTCTTTTTTGAAAATCTTTGCCTACAGCTCTTTTATTTCTTTAGGATTGATTCCTTCAAGAAGAGCTACTGTGTGGGAGAGAATGAATCTTTTAGAGGTTGTAAAGGTTTTAATACGTCTTGTTGAGCTGTCCTTTGGAAAGGGTGGAAATGGAGCAGCCTGGGGGACCCACTTCACACCATTGACAGCTCTGCCTATAACAGACAAAAGCAATTGCTAATTGAGTGGGTGCATGTGCTATTATTGAATTAGGACCAAGACATTCAGTACCTTTCCTAGGCATGGTCCTGCAACCGGAAGTCATTCACTTTCTCTTGCCTGATTACCCCCTTATGACTGATGAGTGTTTCTTAAATTCAGAAGATTCTTTCAACTTCCTCAAGTTTGAAAAGCTAGTTCAAGTTTCAGCCTGTTTCCTGTCTGTAAAATGGGAATGACATCTAGCTTACAGAATCTTGTCAATCAGGATGATTGACAAAACTAAGGACAAAAGCATGGAGCCGGGCAGCAGCTAGGTGATTGACTATTGCAATGGCCTTCTTGGGCTCTCTTCTCTATCCTCAACTTGGAAGCCATGCCAAAAGTCAGGAAAAGTAGCATTAAGCTGCCATATTTTTAGCTGAGGAAACCAAAGCTCCTAGAAGCGAAGACACTCGCCTTCGGTCCTTGGTACATGACCAAGTGAGGGCCACAGTGGTCCAGAAGAGGGAATAAAGAAAGGCCAAATAAGGCCTGGATATCTGCTTTGCTTGGCCCTAATACCCAAAAAAGGAAGAAAAATAGAACAAAATCAAATAAAGCCAACTTTTCAAATCAGGGGATTTCACATCAGGACTCTGTGACTTCTGGTGTCTCTTGAAATTGAGGTGGGCGGAGCTTCGTTGTGACTGTCCCCTTTGCACATCTCCCTCCACCAGCTCTACCCTGGGTGTGCCAGGTTTCGGGTCCTGCCTTGCTCCTGGGTGCACTCGAGTTTGGGCCCTGCTCTGACCCACTCTGCTGTCGGATTCGAGGTGTCTGGCCGGCTCCCAGGACCGCGCTGCGCTGCGCGTGCGCAGGAGCGATAGGGCCCCGCGCTGGTCCTGCGGCCGCGCGTCGTAATCAAGGAATTTGAATGTGCATTGTTCCCCGCCCAGCCGCATGCACGCGGGGTGAGCTCACGCTGGCCCGCTGCCTCCTTCCCCCAATCTCTCCAATTAAAAACATATTACCTTCCCGCGCCGCCCGGAGCAGCCCTGGGCCGCAGCTTTATTTTATAAACACATTTAGACAAGTTCAAAAAGGAGTGATTCATGCAGGACCAGAGCGGTCCAGAGGCGAGGGCTCTGAGCACTTTCACAGAGCGAGCATCCTGAGCCGGACCAGGCCTGGCCCTCGGGGGGTATCATCTCTCCTGCTCCAAGGCCGGGATTACCTGGCCGCAGCTGGAAGGACTTACCCCACAGCCACCTTTGCCCTCGCCGGTGGCCACCACCAAGGTGGAGGGAAGCGCAGGCCAGCTCTGCCAGCCCCCCGCCAGGTGGGTCCCTCCTGCTCCCTCCGGTGCGGCAGGCCCCCAGGCTCACTCTCCCACCTTGGGGTTGAGTTCCTTCCCTTCACCCACCACACTGCGTCCCAGTGGAGGACGGAGCCTAAAGGACTTGCTATGCTGCTTTCCAGGATGTCTGACTCAGTCTGGCACCAGAAGGGATCGTGGCAGGTGTCAGGGTAATAGTAGAAATGAGGGTGAGGCTATTCAATAATGAGCATTGGGGGACCAGGAGAGCACTTAGCCATTTGCACACATTATTTAATTATCACAAGGACCCAGTGAAGTCCATGCTGTTTGCGAGAAACCCATTTCACAGATGAGGAAATTGAACTCTTGGCAGGATTTCGTTTCCAATGGACTCTACCCATAGGGATCTGCCTTAGTTGTTAGAATGAAAGGGTGCTGGGATCATTTGGGCTTGTCACTGATTTCAGAGGGAGAAGTGGAGGCCCAGAGAGGGAAGAGGGACGGGCCTCGGAGTGGGCAAACTCCTCCAAGAGCCTCCGCTGCCTGCTGTGGGCACCATGGGGGCAGCCCCTGGCCTCAGGCCTGACCCATAGCGGGGCCTAAATGCATTTTTCTGGAGGAACTAATGAACAGCAGCGTGAGTTGTTCTGGAGAACCGCCTCAGACCTGAATCACCACCTACTGGACCTTGTTGTATCTTGCCCATATCCAAATCCCCTGTTAGAACGATGCAGATCCAGAATGTGCTACCAACACCCAGGGCCAGAGAGGCCGTGGAACAACAGGAAAGCTCTCGTTCACTGCCCGTGGAAATGCAAACCAGTACAGCTGCTTTGGAAGATAGTTTGCCAATTTTTTACAAAATTAAACATACTTTTGCCATATGATCTAGTCATCATGCTTGGTATTCACCCAAATGAAGTCAAAGTAACATCCCCACAAAAAACCTACTCAGGAATGGTTCCAGCAGTTCTATGCATCATTGCCGGATTTGGAAGCAGCCAAGAAGCTCTTTAATCGGCGAATGTATTAATGAACTGTGCTCATCCTGACCATGAACTATCATAGCTGAAGCCCCCCTCGCTGCCTGCTTGAACCTTGAGTGTCTAGCCTGGAATATCCGTGGTACTCGAGTAAGAAAGAATCAAAAGGGACACCTGGAATGAGCAGGGACATTCCTCCTAAATCCCAGTTATGGAAACAGGGAACCTGGTCCTGCTGCCCGGGGCTATGGAGATGGAGTGGGGTTTGGTAGCCTGTGTTACAGGGGGTATAGAAGGGATCCAACCTGAAGCCGGCCAGAAGGCTTTGTAGGATCCTGAGCAAAAACCCGTATACCCCATCCCCCAAGGCCTGAGTTCTTCCGCCTGAATCTCATACCAATGCACCAGGTCCGGCAGATACTCGAAGTCAACACCAAATTATGTTGATGGTACGTACTTTGGATAGGATGTGGTGGGAACAGCCCTCTACCTCAGAACCCCACAACTCCAGTCTCACCAGGGTGAAATGTCAGACAAATTCCAACAGAGAGACATTCTATCAAATGCCAGACCAAGAGTTAACAGAACTGTCAAAGGCCACCGAAGACCAAGGAAGTCTCAGAAGCTGTCACAGACACAAAGAGCCTAGTAAACATGAGCACCAAGCACTTTCTGATATCCAGGTAGGGTCCTGGAACAGCGGCCACTCGGTAAACCCAAGGGAGTCTGAATGGGCTCCAGACTTCACCACGGCAGCGGCGCCTTCACTAATCACAGCAGAAGAACCGCAGTAACGAGGTGTCGGCAGGAGGAGGCACAGGCTGGCTCGGGGCTGGCACAGGTGAATTCTGTGCTCCTTGTTCAGTTTTTCTGTAAATTTGTAACTGTTCTAAAAATAAAGGTTAGTAATTAAATGAATTCTTTTAATTTAAAAAGCAACCCTGACACATGATGAAGACCTTGAAGTCTGACAACTTGGGTTTGCGTTTTGACTTTAAAACATCTTTGGACTCTGCAACCTTGACCTTGGGCAAATTGTCTGAAGCTCGTTTGCCTCTGCTTCACCGTTTGCAACATCAGACTCGGAACAGTGTTTAACTCAGGGGCTGTCTGGATGGCTGAGGAATGCTTCGCTGACGAGGTGCGTGGCGAAGGCCCCTGCGTCTGCGGTGCCCCGCACACAGAAGTGCCACACCTGTTCATGGACACCTGTGCTGGGTCAGCACTAAGGCCGGGGCGGTTTTTTATTGTTTTATTCTATTACTTTTTAAAAGCTAAAACTGTCATCTTAAACCTGTCAGGTGTTTCTGTTCTTAGACAAAAAGGGTTTTTGCGTTTGAGCCCAGAGTGCCTGACTCTTTCTGGTTCTGTGGGCACCGCATCAGCTCCTGCTGCTCAGGGGACTGGCTTCTCACCCCCTCCCTTCCTCAGGTCCACTGGGCTGGAAGGTCCCCAGCAGGGAGCTGGCTAATCTGCTATGGGCCTCGGGCCTTCTGTAAGACAGGGCACTGAGGCTCCCTCACTCCCCTTTTCTGGTTCAAAGTTTTGAGAAGACCCCTGATGGTCAGGAGGATCCATCTAGCAGGGGATCCGGCCCAGAGTCCCTGGCTCTACACTGTGGGCAAGCAGGGTGGTCCCATGCCAATTCTGGGCACAGCCTCCCTCATGGTCCAGACACTCTGACTTCACCTCCTTTGGAAGAAGACCCGTAGCCGAGCACAACACTAGAAGGGCAGGGCTTTCTGTCCCATCCCCCCAGAGGTGCTGACCTGCTGGGCCCCAGCGGCTGTGGTTCTGAGTGCAGCGGGCAAGCCGCCCGCTGCTCGCTGTCCTGGGTGGGGCTGCCGCTCCTCCCTGCCGTGTGGAGGAAAGGCATTGCCACTGGGCTCTGTTCTTTCCAGAAACACCATGTAGTGACAGCCACTGCTGAAGCTGTGGTCAGATCTCCTGGTGACCTCTTCCAGAAGATAGCAAGCAGGTCTCATCTCCTGATCCAGGTAGGCCTCACCCGACCACCTGGCCTTCACAGAAAGGTGTGTAACAAAATACCCGACATAGTTAGTTTAAAAAAGAAAAGGGGTTTGGGGCTCTCAGTTTTGGAGATTCCAGTCTAAGGTTAGGTGACCGGGTTGCTTTTGGTTTCTGACAAGGCAGCATGTCACAGCAGGTGCTAACTGCTCACCTGATGGGCCAGGAGGCAAAGCCCAAGAGGAAGGGGTCCCACAGTCCCTTGTGAGGGCACGGCCCCCTGGCCTAAGGACTTCCCACAAGACCCCACCTCCTCAAGATTCCACCACCTCCCACTAAGCCCCACCCTGGACCCAGAGTTGCAGCACATGGATCCTGGGGGACATTTGTCCAAACCATAGCAAAGGCCACTGGAGGAAGAGCTTTCTCATGATAAACAGGAGACACCGGGAATGGTCATTGAGAGAGAGGGGACTCCATTCTCTACCTTGGGCTGGAGAAGTGGATGTTGGTTCCCTGCATGAACATCCACACACACAGACACTTTTGAACACCTGTGGACGTGCACACAGACAGGCACACACTCGCGCACACACACACGCGCACACCTGTGCCCACACTGCTTATTGTCTTGGCAAGAAAATTCTCTTTTGCACTCAGCCTGTCTTCGCAGTCTTGGACTCCTGGAAAGGGGCTGCTGCTGAGGGCTGGGGATGAGGAGGGAGCAGGGCAGGGACAGAGCCACTCGAGAGAAGCCCATGTGTGTGGGCAAGTGGACATGTGGGGTGAGGCCACATTACAGTGGGCATTGAATCTTCTTTCAAAATTCAGCAATATTTGCAAACTGCTCTGAGCCCCCAAGAAACAATAAGGGAAAGGATACAATCCAAGAACCAATTCCCAGATCCCTTAAAGACAGGGCTCCCCAAGAATCTTTGAAGCAGGCCCTGCCTGCACGCATACGCTCCCAAGTGAATATTGGACACAACCTCATTACGGCCACCAGTTATGTCATGGGTGGACTAAGAGTTTTCCGCTGTAAATGAACATGAGACCCTCTGAATATTCTAAAATGACTGTGTTTAGAGTGTAAAAGAGGAACAATTGTTGACTTCTTGGACATTGTGAAACATCACGGTGTTCATTGTAAAAAACTTCAGTGTGCACAGTAAAAAACAAAAACCCTCCTCCACCCAGGGACAATGGGGTGTTATTTTAAATAAGTATTTGTAAATATTGTTACCATTTGAGTGTGCATACCCAATACATCCCTAGGCCCAGCTATGCCTGCGGGGAAAGCTCTCTTCTGCACACATGCATTGTTTCCTAGGTTGCTTTTGCACGTGACAATAGGTACTGAACATTTCCTTGTGGTTTTTAATGTCATTTCAAGTGGCCGAGCTGATTGTCCCTTCGGAGCATAAGCTCATGGGTCTTAAGATGGGAAAATACTTAGGAAAGAGAACCAAACTGGTCGCCCACCCTCCCCCCTTGTCTGACCACCCCGGCCTGGAGAAGAGCAGGCTGTGTGGTGAACTTGGACGTTCAGAATCCTCAGAACGTTCGTGCACATCTGGAGGAATGGTTACAAAGATTAATGTCATGCTCAGCGTCAGAACCCCCCCTGACATTTCCTCAGTTTATCCAAACAATTTAGGGAGCTCTCTGGGGATTAGGAAGCACGCTGCAGCGCAAGGTCGGCACTTAACCTCTTGCGTTCTCATTTCCCTGGAGACCTGAGCACCAGTTTTATTCCTTAATTGCTAAAGCAAGAGGTCGTGCACAAAGCCAGTGCAGCAGGCGCTCAGAATAGTTTAGACAAGAATGCAGAGAAAAAAAAAGAAAAAAAAGAGGAAAATCTGGACCCACTGGGTTTGTGGAAATTATAATGCTTGAGCAGGATTTGAGGGCCAGTAGAAAATAGAAATGGGATGATAAAGTAATTGGTGTTTTTGAAACCATTGCATGTGGGAACAGGACCTTGAACCAAAGCAGGACTCGAAAGAGGATATTTTGTTACATTTTCCCCCTCGCCATCAGAAGAGATCGAGTTTGGTTTCAAACTGGTTAATTTCTGTTTAACCATTATTTCTCTTTATGGATAACGTATGTCATGTGAGCAACGTGCCTTCCATATTGCTGTGGCTGCCAGAGGCTGAGGAACTCACTGATTCAACCTAGATTACCGCAGGGGTCTTGCATATCGATGTTGTAAGATTCCCTCTGGTTTTGATTTTCCCCCCGATCCTGGTTTTTATCTAGTTTGATTTTTGCTTTATTGCATGTATTTCTTGTAAGCCACCTCAAATCTTTTGTTAGATAGATTTGTAGATCAAAACAACTTGGATTTGTGGTTCAATTTAAGAAGAAATGAACGTTTCGGTTTGGTTTCGGAGTTCAGCAAATTAGTGTGATTAGCTCTGATTTGAGGTTTACAGTTCTATTAGGTTCAAGTCCTTGGTATTTAACACATCAAAGGGCCCAAGAGCGCGCACTTGACCTCCCACGTGTTAACACTGCGCAGTGCATCGCACGCCTGTTTCCAATGATCACGTGCAAAGACGCCCTCCGAGAAGCTGTTGCAGCCCTGCTCGGCCCTGGCCAAGGCAGGATGGTGTGTGAGCTCCACCCTTCAAATGCAGATGCAAGAAAGCACTCAGTGAGCAAAGTGACCACATGCCCAGCACACATCCTGCAGTTGGAGGCCTGAGTCCTCTGGATGCAGGAAGCACACATGCTCCATTGCTGAGAACCCCACTTCCTGTCACACCAAGGCCACCCTGCGCCTCGTGTCTGTCCACTGGTCAGGAGTCGGGAACCTTCCCACCAGGGGATGGAGAACCTCAGGCCCAAGAGATAGCATAGTCCCCCAAGGAGGAGAAAAGATCCTAACGAGGCTCAGGCTTCCTGTTGAGTGCTTGGATCTCCAAGGCAGCCCTGGTGGCTCCAGGGAGCCCTGGGATCCTTTGGAAGACCATGCCAACATCTGGTACAGGAGTTGGGCACCCAGAGTTCTGGTGGGAACTAGACATTCTCTCCTAATTTGACCTGTGCAAACTCCTTGCTAGAGTCTGGATCTGCAATGTCCCCGAAAGATCCGTTTGTCAAAGGCTCAGACCCCAGTTCGGAGCTATTAAGCAGTGCCTAGTGCCTGTACTCATCTAATGAATCCCCCCAGTTTTGTTTTGCTTTGGGTACCAGAGATTGAAGCACTGAGGCACTTAGTCACTGAGACACATCCCCAGACCTTTAAAATTTTTTTAAATTTTTAAAAAAATTTTTAAATTTTTAAGACAAGGTCTTGTTAAATTACTTAGGGTTTCATCAAGTTGCTGAGGCTGGCTGTCAACTTGTGATCCTTCTGCCTCAGTCTCCTGAGCCACTGGGATTACAGGTGTACACTACCACACCTGGCACCCCCATTTTTTTCTGAAGATGATTTGAGTTGATTCTCAGATGGGGCTCATGCCAACCTGTACCCTGGGAATAAGATGGTCTAGAAACAGGTCAGGATTGTTACAAAGATTAAAACTCAGTTTGAGCAGACAGTCCCTGATGGCATCTTCTACTGTCAAAGTTTGCCAAAAGCAAAAGAAAATCCTTCTTGGAGGAAATAACATCCTCTGGGAGCCTCTATGATTTCTTACACAGAATTTCTATTGTTAAATCAAAAGTTATCAGAACAGGACCAAGGGAAAAAGTGCATAACAGAAACAGATCCACAGCGTATCTGTTTAAAAACATAAACGACAAGTTGAAAAATTTTCACTAGAGATCAAAAGTCTATGCAGGAATCAAGTGGAAATTCTAAGCATGAAAAAGTAAAAATTGAAATTCAGAAATAGGCAACAATTTTAACAGCAAGTTAGACACAGCTGAAGAAAAGTTAAATGAGCTGGAAGATGGGTCTATGGAAAATATCTATATTGAAGCATGAAAATGAAAAGCAGGCAAACATAGAAAAGAACATAAAGTACACATGAAAGTGGTGAAAGGACTTTCCTACTTGTGACTGAAGTCCCAGAGAGGTAGGAGGGAGAGCACAAGGCAGAAGTCTCTAAGGAAATAATAGCTGAGCATTTAAACAAAACTGGTAAAATTGTCAGACCTTGCCAAGTTGCCGAGGCTGGGTTTGAACTCGAGATCCTCCTACCTCAGCCTCCTGAGCTGCTGGGATTACAGGCATGTGTCACCACACCCGACTGAGGAGAAGATTTAAAAGTAGCCAGACTGGGGCTGGAGATGTAGGGCTCGCCTAATAAGCATGAGACCCTGGGTTCTGTCCCTAGCACCACAGCCTCTTCTCTCCCCTGCCAAAAAATCAACCAGACTGAAGATGATGCTTTACCATCCAAGAAGCAGACTAGGACTGGAAACTGAAATGAGGCAGACCGGAAAGTCAAGGAAAAGTGGCTGGAGAGAGTGGAAGAAAGTGAGTTTGTAACCAGCGAAGTTATCCTTCGAAAGTAAGGCCCAGGGACAATTCCAGACACACACACACCGAGAATTTGCAGTCAGACAACTTGCCCTCAAACCAACCCTAAAGGAACCTCTTCAGAGGAAATCAGTCTCACCCAAAAAGATGCAAAGAGGTGCGGGAAGGATGGAGAAGCAGGGAGGGCGTAGCGTGGGGGAGTGCAGGTGAAGCCCGCCTCGTGCCCAGTGGCAGGAGTGAGCCGTGGGGGAGGCAGACAGGTGTGGAGTCACACAAAGTATCAGCATGTTCGACAGCAACGGCATGTAAATTCAAAGAGGTGAACTACATTAGGTCTCACCGAAAAGCTCAGCGGGCTTTCAATCCATCACCCCCAAGTGGGAGTGGCCTTGACAGCTGCTGGGCTTTAGTGAACCCGATGCCCATCGCAGCCACAAAGAAGATTCTTAAAGCAGCAGCGCAAAAATGTGAACTCACAAGATAACATGTCGATAATATAAAAGCTATTCACTGAAGAAGGCCAGAAAGAGGACTCGGAGTACTGGGACTCAAGGGGAACAGATGATGGCAGGGAGCCCTGGGCCCCAGCATGCAGGGGGTCCCACCACGGGGCAAGGCGCTAAGTCCTTCTGTTAAAAGACCACGGTTGGGCTGGGGATACAGCTCAGTGGGTAGAGTGCTTGCCTGTCAAGCACAAGGCCCTGGGTTCAATCCCCAGCACCGCAAAAACAAGCAAACAAAAAGAACTGGGAGAGCATGGTTGTCAAGTTAGGATTAAAAAGGAGAATTAAAAGAAACAAGATGTCACTTTTAAGAGCCTCATTTCAAACCTAAAACCTGGAAGGACTGATTGAGTAAAGGATAGAAAAAAAAAAAATTGCCACAAATGTCACTCCAAAACCGAGGCAGTGACTAACAGAAGGAGAGAGTGACAAAGCCTGAACCTCGGAGGGCAGAAGCTGACAGAGCTGCAGAGGGACAAGGGACCGGAAGGTCTGTTCAGCTGAGCAGCCACAGACCGCCCCAGCCAGCCTCCAGGCTCCCCTCCCGGCCCCGCCCCTTCTCCTTTCTTGTGGCCCTTGGCATGTCCCCTGGCGACCTCAAACCTGTCTGAAAGGAGAAAAGCCACCAAGAAAGAAATCAAAGCCAGAGGAGCGTGTGCAAGCGAGCTGAGAGCATGGGTTTCCTCTCCAGCCTGGCTACTTCCACCCGCATGAGCTTAGACTTAGGGTCGAGGCCTCTGTGAACCGCTCAAGGCAGGTGCCTGCGCAGAGCAAGCCGCCGTCGAGGTGGCCTTCTTACTGTGCTGTCAGTATGGGGACGCGTGGAAGAGTGTGTCTTTTCACTGATGGGACTGACCTTGCCTTCTGTCCAGACCCTCCAGCCCACAATCGGCCGAGCCAGTCTCGTGCCTGCACGTGTCTGAAGAACAGGAAAGAACAATGGACCAGGCCGGCATTTTCTCTGCCCACCTCTGTGAAAAGCAGTCTGCATGCGTCTCTGGACTGGGCAGGGAGGCCAGTGTCCTCTGGGGCAGGGGATGGAGGAGTGGGTGTTGACCTCACAGCCACCAGGGAGGGGCTCTCCTGCTCCCAAGGCCCTCACAGGGTGTCCTTGACTGAGATCATCTGGACGGGGCCACAGAGGCCTGGTTTTCCCAGGCCCAGCAGGGAGGGCAGGCTGCCCTGTGGACAGGCTCAGAGTGAGTCCGGAAGTTCTTCGTTTGGAAAACTTCCATTCCTTCTCCTAAACCCAGGACAGGAGAAGCCTCTGGGGCTGCACTCCCGGTGATGTCTCGCCCGGCACCTGCTGATAGGTCCTCTTGGTTCTGTCCCCCAGCCATCAGCTGACCAGCTGTCCCCGCTCCACATTGGTGCATTTGGTTTATTGCATCTGGATCCTCAGACTCAGCCCAGGCCTGAACAGTGAAGGAGTAAGCACTCGTGTGTGCAGTGGGATGGGAAAAGGGTGACACAGCAAGGTGTGCCCCGTCCCCGTCACACACCACGTGCTGCTAGCTGGAGGCGAGGTCTAGCGCCTCAACAGAAGTGAAGTCCTGGGCCTCCGGGTGCTGATATTCTCATGAGGGGACCAAGGACGTTGGCAAATAGAGAAGATGAATGCTTGTGGTCAGTGCCACCTCGGGGCCCAGGATGGTCCAGGGGATTAGAGAGCCCCTTCCTTGCAGGGGCTGAGTCAGCTAGAGGACTACTTGGGCAGCATTAGGGCGTTGCATTTAGAGGGCAGGTGAAATCCTGCAAAGTCCCGAATACTCTCACTGCATTCCATTTAAAATAAACAAAACAGGCAATTAATAAATATATGAAAAAGTGTCCAACATCTCTTGTAATTAGAGAAATGCAAATTAAAACGACTCTGAGATTTCATCTAACTCCAATTAGAACGGCTATTGTCAAGGACACTTGCAGCAATAGATGCTGGCTTGGATGTGGGGAAAAAGGCACAGTGTTACATTGCTGGTAGGGTTGCAAATTGGTGCAGCCACTCTGGAAAGCAGGGTGGAGAGTCCTCAGAAAACCTGGAATGGACCCACTTGTGACCCAGTTATCCAACTCCTCCGGTTATTTCCAAAGGACTTAAAATTAGCATACTACAGTAACGTAGCCAGATCAATGTTTATAGCAGCTCAATTCACAATAGCTAAACTGTGGAATCATCCTAGATGCCCTTCAATTGAAGAATGGATAAAGAAACTGTGGTATATATACAAATGGAATATTATTCAGCCACAAAGAATAATAATATTGTGGCATTTGCAGAAAAATGAATGGAATCAGAGAATATCATGCTAAGTGAAATAAGCCAATCCCCAAAAACCAAAGACCGAATGTTTTCCCTGATAAGTGGATGATGATATATAATTGGGTTGGGGCGGCAGGGGTAAGAGAAGAATGGAGGAACTTTACGTAGAGGGAAATGAGAGGGGGAGGGCAGGGGTATGAAAGTTGGTGGAATGAGACAGACATCATTACCCTATGTACATGCATGATTACATGAATGGTATGAATCTACATCATGCACAACCATAGAAATGAAAAGATGTACCCCATTTGTGTACAATGAATCAAAATGCAGTCTGTATAAATAAATAAATAAATAAATAAATAAACAAACAAACAAACAAAACACAGTACCACTGGAGAAGGTGGTAGCCAGAGTTTAGCAGCCCCTAAAACCCTACAGGACAGGGATGGCAATCACCTGGCACGTGTGCCTCCGCTGCCTACTGCTAGTCCTAGGACATTGCTAATCAATTGTCGAGACCATCTTTCCAGCCGAGCCTGGTTCCCTCTCAGCACCACCCTCTCGGCAGCCGTGAGCAATAATGGCAGCTGGTGCCCAAGCTGAAAGCCCCGGGCGCTCCCTGCCTGGGGCATCCCGTCTCCCTTCTGGCTGGGGGAGTGTAGTACTGTGGCAACAGCTTCGGGGGAATCCAAATCCCTGCACCGATCTTGGCAGCAATGCTGAATGGGGGGAAAAAAAAAGAAAAAAGAAAGAAAAAGACTGAGAAGAAGAATTGCTTCTCAAATATTTGGTTTCCAAACATATTTATTTGGAGCGCCAAGCCCACTGACCATATGCATTGCATCTGGTCTGGATTGGGATTCAAACAAGGTTTGTGATTTATTAGCTTTAAAAAACGCATCTCTAGGTACCTCCACTCAAGATGCAGTGAGAGAGGCCTTGATCTCATAAGGACACATTTCCTGAAAGAGTCAGGGCTCCTCGGCCTTCGCCGTGAACAAACCCCAGTGCTTGATTGATTTAAAGGAGGGGGAGCGCTGGGGGATCGGGTATCTCCCAGTCGTTAATGTGAGCTGCGCGCTGGTGATTTCACGGGCCCTGTGAGGTTTCCTGCTGTGGAGGCTGTGCCTCCCGGAGGCGGCCAGGCTCAGATGGATTTGCCAGGCCCTCCTGGGTGGCCTCTCTCTGCAGCTCCTGTGGGGAGGTGTCTCTCCTTCAGCTCTGGGCTTTCCCCAGGGGGCTGTAGGACCTGGCTACGCCCTCCCTGCCCCGTGCCACCCATCCACAGTGAAGGGAAGAGGGAGGACATTGACTCCGGTCCTGTCTGGGCTGATTCAGTCTCTGGATCGCTCACACTCCCGATTTTCTTGTCTGTAAAATGGCAATTGAAAGAACCATGTCTCTCTGGTGGCCACGGTGGTTTGACACAGAGTCCAGTCGGGGCACAGCTCGGGGTGGGGGACGCCCTGTAGATGGGGGCTATGGCCGCATGGCTGACTTTTTAAATTTTCATGAGACACCAGAAGGCTGGGCTCTCACTCACCGGGTGCCTCCGAATACCCCGGGACCCCGGCAGTGCAGGTTCCCAGCCAGCCCGTGGTGTGAGAGGTGGCCTGGGAATGTGCTTTTTTGGCCAGCACCCCGGGTTCACCAGCCCTGAGAAACACTCTGAGTGAAGAGAGAAGCTTGCCCCAGTTTTACAGATGAGGAAACTGAGGTTCAGAGAGGTAGTTAGCGGGGGCAGGGTCTGCAGCAGACCTGCCTGATTCCCAGGCCCTGGGCTAAGGTCCCCCTGGGGGCTGTTTCTGTTGGAGGAGGGTGAGCAGCAGGTCAGAGTGTTCCCCAGCCTCCGGCGACAGGCACTGCCTCCTTGCTCCACCTAAGCAAAACCCTGTGCGCCATCCTAGGGTAGAGCTGGCCACAGCCTCTGGCACTGTCCTGGTACACAGTAAACTGCCGGCCAGGGCTGGCTCTTCTTGTCTGGGTTCAGTGGCAGTCAGGCGAGCCTTCCGAGCCAGGGAAGTGGGGAGCTGGA
The DNA here is from genome assembly GCA_020662805.1 of Glaucomys volans. Lineage (NCBI taxonomy): Eukaryota > Metazoa > Chordata > Mammalia > Rodentia > Sciuridae > Glaucomys > Glaucomys volans. The sequence goes on from JAJEJO010001969.1 coordinate 42,420, forward strand.
AAGTGGGGAGGGGGAGGGCTGCCATCAGCTTTATGGGACGCTGGGTCACAAAATCCTCTTAAAAGGCAAGGTTTCGAGGTGGCTTTCCGCTTCCCGGGCAGGGATCTGCGCTTCCTTGTCCCCACGCAGGCTCCCTATGGCTCTGAGTGTTTGCTGTTGGATGAATGAACTCAGTCAGCCACCCATGGAGGGGTGGGACTTTGCTGAAATCCAGCTTTTACACAGATCGAACTCGGGCTTTCCACTAACACCGACTTCCCGTCTCCAGAATCGAGGGTCTCCATCCCACCGCCTTGGCCACCATCCATGTTCTCTGTTGCCCTCCTACTTCCAGGCTCATCCTCTTCAGGCAGCCATCTCGCAGCCTTGAAATCATCCAGACACGCGAGTTGCAAGGCTCCTTGTGCCGTCCTGGAACCTGCCTGTGGCCTCCCACCGCCCGCACGGTCATCTCCAGACTCCCCGGCACCAGGCTGGGTGTCCCCCGACCAGGGCACCCAGCACCTTGCACTGTTCCTGTGGAAACTTGGGACTGTGCTCACCTGCTTCCCTCCCACGCGGGACCATAAGCTGAGCGAGCAGGTGGCCCACGGTGACCAGGGGATCCTCCCTCCATCTGCCCAGGCCCTCCTGCCTCTGTGGCCCACTGTAGCCTCTTGAGTATACAGTTGGACTCGAGCAACCTCTGATGGAAACTATTTGGGGAAAAATTGCATCTTTTCTTCTGACCTTGTACAGACCTTTTCTTCCCTGCTGTCGTTCCCTAGACAATGATGGCTGCAGCTGTCTGCCCAGCAGTGACCTTGATCTGTCCTCTGGAGATGGCTTCGGGTGTGCGGACAGGCTGTGTGCAAGTGTCAGCATGTGACATTGGACATGGATTGGGTCTCTAAGAACAGCGGGAGTCCTGGAACCCCTCCTTTGTGGATCCTGAAGGACGACCGTGCCTGCCCAGGGTCCCCGTCCTTGAGCAGGTCCGAGAGCCGCCACCGGTGCTGGCTAGCAGAGACGTGTTCACCTAGCTGCTGGTCAGCCACGGGAAGTTCTCGCTAAGCTCCACAAGGGCTGGAACGAAGGCCACGTTATTTAAACACTAAATGAAAGGGCATTCTTTCAGAGAGAAGCAGCCACTGGTTTGAATGGCAGGGCTCCTGGGACCTCCTGTGCCCCAGATGCGCCGTGCCGCTCTCTGCCAGCCCGGCCTGCCGGCTGGTGGGGCCAGTAGGGCTGCATGGGCGTCTGGTTTTGATCCGAGGGGACAGCGCCTCCTTGGCAGTCTGCTTTTCTTTCTCCACAAAAGGCTGTGTGGACCACCCACCGCAGAAGCACCAGAAGACAGGACGTGGTCCCTGGGGAGAAGAGGTCACTGACCAGGGCAAGACACCCCAGAGGAGGAAGGTAGCAGGACCCGGTGCCCTGGGAGCAGAGCCCAAGCAGAGGGACACCCGTGGCTTTGCTATTGGGTGAGAAACCAGGAGTATAAACTTTGGTAAGGAATTTCCTATGTTTTTAAATGTCAGCAATTAATATAAAAACTCAAAGCCTGAGAAGGTCAAGCCAGCACCCTCTTCAGGGTGAACCCAGCCTGGTTCACTGCCTCTGCTCTCCTCTGGACCAGACGCTTGACGCTTGGTCTCCTCACTCACCCTCCCACCATCCGTGAGACCTGCTTTCTTATTAGGCCCATTTCACAGAGGGAGAAACTGAGGCCCAGAGCCTCTGAGTAAAGACAGGTCCTGATTCAAACCCAGTTCTGTCGATTCCATGGCCAGTTCACATGCCTCTGGCCTCTTCCAGGGCCAGGACTGTGTCAGGGCCTGTCCTGGGTCCCGGGCATGGAGGGCAGCTGGGCTGGACCCTGAGAGGTCCTGCTCCTGTCCCCGGCAGCAGCCTGGTGTGACGCGTCTGTGTCAGCTGGCATCTGGTGTGAGCCTGCACCCACAGGACAAGTGGGCACCTGGCACGTCGCACAGGCGGCCGTGGGCAGGCAGCCCAGAGAGCCTTCCAGACCCACCAGGTTCAAGGTGGCAGGGTCCCCTCCTGGCCCTGCGTACCCTGCCTCCCCTGTCCGTCTGTCCTTGCGGTTCTCCGACTCCTCTCCCCTCTCCTCCTCCGCTGGTCCCTCTGCCCCCTGCCCTTCCCCCCTTTGCCACCTCTCGCTGCTTCTCCTTTTCAGCCCCTCTCTGTCCTTCCCTTCCACCCTCCAGTTTTTCTCTCCATTTTCCTCCCTTATTTTTTCCTCTTTGCCGTCTCTCCCCATCTCTCAGGACGACAGGCACAAAGTCCCTCCGGCGTCCTCACACCAAGAGCAAAGGGAAGGTCAGCAGGCGGCAGCGGCCACTGCACTGGCCTCTCTCAGGAGAGGGGCTGGCAACTCCGTCTCCCTCTCTCTCTCTCTGTCTCTCAAGCCCTCTCCCTCTCCCTCTCCCCCTCCCTCTCCCCCTCCCCCC
>JAJEJO010001969.1:44969-70039 GCA_020662805.1 Glaucomys volans
CTCTCCCTCTCCCTCTCCCTCTCCCTCTCCCTCTCCCTCTCCCCCACGTCACACACACACACACACACACACACACACACACACACACGGCTTGGCATCCTATGGCACGTTAAGTAGTTTTCCAAACACAGCTTGGCTGATGTGTGGAAGGCTAAGGAGTCCAGCTCTGCAAGCCCCTGAGATGCTCTTGGGTCACTTCCCGCCATTACTTTATTTCTCCTCAGCCCCCTCCCCCCACGCTCTACCGCTGCTCCTTTGAAGGAGGGGCCTCTGGTCCTCTGGGGTCCACAAGGTGCCCCACCAGGCCCTTGGAAGGGGCCCTGGCCTGGGCACTCTAGAGCTCCTCCACCTGGGCAGCAGCACTCCCCAGAAGGTGCACAGAGCCTGCAGCCCAGAGAGGCAAAGTGAGCTGCCCAAAGACACACAGAGGGTGAAGGGTTGAACCTGAATCCCAAGCACTCCAGGAGGCAGTGGGAGGAATTCTGCAGGCAATTTCTGAGCTAGAAACAAACTTTCAAAGAGCTCCCTTGCCAGGAGTGTGCGTCTCACCTCCCATAGACAGTGGCCAGCTCCGGGGTCTCCCCCAGCCCTGTTGACCTCACACATTTCCACTCATCCACACACAACCCTGGGGTGGCAGGAGGCCAGGGCACTTACTATCCCCATTTTGCAGACGGGTAAGCTGAGCCTTGGAAAGGGAAAGTAGCTTGCCCAGGGTCCTTGGTTGGGTGGCAGAAGGGCAGCTGCCAGAACCCATGTCCCCAGGCCCTATTGTGGGTGGGTGTGTCCCAGTCCTGGAGAGCCCACAAGGGGGGTGGCTTCCCGGAGAGCTGCTGCACCTGACTCTGTAAGCCTGGTTCTGTGGGCAGCAGACGTCCTTCACCTGACCTGGCCTCTGGTTTCCACGTCTGCCAAATGGAGACAACGAAAGCTATGGGTTAATGCCAGAAAAGGAAACAAGCTAGACTTTAAACAATCCTAAGAAAAGACAAAATAGCCATCATTCCGTGGCCCCTGTAGGAGACAGTGATGGTGCTCAGCACTCCCTGCCGGCCCCTCGGTCCAGCTCCTGGGGCTGAGCAGGAGCAGGGCCCCAGCTCTGGTCAATGCATTGACCTGCTGGCGTGGGAGCCCCTCTTCCTCCTCGTCCTTTTCTGCATAAGCGGGGAAGGCCTCCAGATGAGGCACCCAGAAGATGGTGGCGCCAGGATTGCAGAGCCCTTGTGTAGACAAAGTTGCTCTGCTCTCTGGCCTAGACCCCGAGTGGATGCAGTGCAAGCAGGAAACTTGTGTGGGTAAGCCACTGAGATCTGGGGCTATCTGTTATTGCAGCCCAGCCTAACTTATACTGGCTCACAGTCATCATCACATGGGCATGTATGTTATGCAAGAATCCCAAAATGACTTCAGGATTTTCATGTAATAGGCACCAACACTAATGTTGAGTGGATAAGGAACTGGGTTCTGGTTCTGGGCAATTTATTTCCCTGAGATTTCATTCCCTCATCTGTAGAATAAGGTTATTTGTGTTTTCCTTGTCTATTTATAGTATCCACAGTTTTAAAACTCTTGATCCTTTTGGAAGACAGGACATTTGAAACTCAGGAATTTGGGGTCACCATGTCATGTCCACAAATTTTAGGGAGAGAGCAGTAATAGATGCAAATATGCTTTGTGGCATGTGCAAGTTAAGGGACAAGTGTCAGACTCCATTCCTGCCCTCAAAGCTTACACTCCAGAAGGGAGGTGGGAATGCATGGAACATACTCTTACCACCTGCTCCTCATCCACAGCAGACATTACAAATCAATCACTGCACCTCAAGTAGACATCTCCAATTGATAGATACTAAAATGAGCAGCACAGTTTATTTATTTGCTATCCTGGCTACAGAAGGAGGAAAAAATCTGCCAGTCCCAGACACCCATACTAAGTGCCAAAATGGCCCCAGAGGGAAGCCAGCCAGCTAATTCCACACGACTTCACCCGACCTTTGCAACAAGTGTACAAGTTAGAGGTCATGAGTCCCATTTCACAGGTGAGTCCTAAAGACCAAGGCCTGCGGCTCACCCCCCTTACTCCCTGGTAATCCTCAGGGCCTGCCCTTGACCTGGGGTCCACCTGTGTCCCAGGTTGTGCCCTGACACCTCTCCACACTAGCAGGTGAGGAAGGGCTCACAGACCTCATGGGGCATCTGAGAGGTTCCAGGGAGAACCGGAACAAGGCTGTAGCTTTTCCAGCAAGACACTTGCTCTCCGGCTGGATCCCGAGGGCCTGCTGGGACTCCCTGGGTCTCCTGGGAAAGGCAGCGTCTGCTATTTTGATATTGAACCTGTGCCCATGAGCCCAGCGAGGGACAAGCCTTTTACACATCTCAGAAATAAAGCTCACAGAATCATTTCCAGCTTGGCTCACGCTGCGGGCGCAACCCCAGAGGCCCTGGCTCTGCGATTCCCACATCAGCCTAATAGGAGAACGATTATCAGAGTCAGGATACAAATTTAGTGCCAGACACTTCTTTGGGGACTCAGAGGATTTGTGACTTATGGCTTCATTTTGAAGAGCTGCAGATTGTTGACACAAACTCTGGGTAGTTCTCGTTTTTCTGAAGGAACAAAGCTGCCCGCACAGCTAATGGTAGAATCATTAGGTTGTGGCCGTGGTCCACAGTGGCCGGAAACTCTAACCCCGCAGCTGGGCCTCAGGCGACCTCTCTATAATTAACCCAGGAGGGTGTTTATTTAACAATCTCAATTACAAACTCATTAAATGGCATTCAAAATAAAAGAGGAGCTCGAGGAGCAGCCGGAAAGGAAGAAGGATGCTCTTCTGTCCAAGCTTAATGTGAGCTCTCTGAGCTTCTGAAAAGGCCCTGGTGCAGACAGCAGCCATCAGTAAAATGTCACATTGAGACAGAATGAGAACAGGGCCACAGCGTCCACACACACACGTGAAGTCGATCACTCAGGGTTTGAATTCCAGCTCCGCCACCTGAGAATCATGCAAGCCACCTCACCTCTGGACACCTCTGTTGCCCTCTCAGAGGATCCCCTGGAAGAGGTCCCAGATGTCAGTCACCACAATGGCTGAGGCACTTGTGCGTGTGTGTGTCTGACTTGACCCCAGCCCTTCAGCTCTAACCACTCACCTGGTTTCCACAGCTGTTCTGAGAGGTGAACAGGCCATCACCTTCCATTATACAGGTTAGGAAACTGAGGCACGGAGCGGGGAGGGGACAGAGCCGTGCTCAAGGTAAAGGGGTGGAGCGTGGAGGCTGGGCCTGAGGTCAGGCGATCTCCTGAAGTCCAGCTCCATGCACGGCCAGCCTCGGCTTGGCCTTGGGAGGAACCTGCACCGCCCACCAGAGTCCTCACGGTGGGACCAAGTGGCCTTAAGATCTTTCCTGCCTTCCAAGTGGGGCGTTCTGATGAATCGTGACTACTTCTCTATTTGATAAAAATAGCTTTTTGATTTCTATCCCTCTGGCCCCCTCCAGATATCAGTCACTACTCGGGAGAAAATAACTGTGTCTGGTTGACGGTGACAAGGTCAGGGCTCCTTCGGAGAGGGCTCAGGGTGCTGCCTCCAGCCCGGCATTTATTTTAAGCCGAAACGTTCTTATATTTAAAGCTTGTCATCAGGCTGCAGTTTGTTTATTGCATTCCATAATTATGATGAATATATTTTAAATAGAAAAAGATTTAAAATGTAGGAGAGCGGCAGAAAATATGGTGTCGATCACTGCGAATCAGCCACATCTGGAGCTGGGACTTGGGTGGGAATGGCCTGTTTTGCATTTTATGACCAGATGCATCCAGATTAGATGTACCTTATAAACTTCACCCAGACAACTGTCAGGGCCAATCAGCCTTAATTGAACGTGACATTTTCTCCCCTGATCCACCCTGAGCCCAGGCCAAGAATCCCCCCGGATCATGCACAAGCCCTGAGCGAGCTCTTAGCCTGCGTACAGAATCTGTCAAACACAGGCCAAATTAAATACTGGACCTCATTCCACAGTGACCACCACTGGGCACAGAATGGAATCTGGAGGGCCTTGGACTCCCCTTTGGCCCCGTCACTAGGAGACACAATCAGGAGGAAAGGGGAGCCAGGGTACCTGATGCTCCCCACCTCGCGGGCCCCCAGAGCACCCGCGTCACTCTGCACGTGAAACGCACCCTCTCCCTGTCCTTCCCACAGCCCAGCCTGTGGGCAGGCCTCTGCCATCTGACAGGCCAGGAGGCTGAGTTCCGAGAGGTGGCGGAGAGTCTGGCTCAAGGTGCCGGCAGGAAAGCACCGCGTTCTCACCGCTCAGCTTCCTTGAGTCACATCCCGGGGTTCTCCAAGTCCTCTGGGCTGCTGAACAGGTGGGCGGGCAGAGCAGGCGCTGCGGGGGCAGAGGGCAGTGCTGGCAGAGAGCCAAGGGCACCGCGTGGCCGAACCTCTTGCAGTGTGACTGATGGAGCGGGGAGGGAAGAACTGACCCCTGGATGTGCCGGTGGCACGTGCCCAACCTACCCCAGCCTCTGGCCTCTTGGTCTGCCTCACAGGCTGGCGCACAGTAGGGGTTTTGCTGTGCTTTGAGAGCATCAGGCTTGTTCTAGAGGACGGGGCTCCCCGTGGATTCACCACTGAGGCCCGAGTGCCAGAGACGGCAGCGGAGAAGGGAGAACACACAGGAAGGAAGGGGGAGGAAAGAATCTGTTTCTAGAAACAGCCAGGAGACCTTGGCCCTCCCGGCGACTACCCAGATCATCACTATTACTTGGAAGGTCTGCAAATCAAAGCAGGATTATGTTACAGGTATGTGTGAACAATAAAATCCTCACAGTCCAAGATTTCTACTTCTCCAGCTGGAACCAAGTCAGTCTTATAAATGAGCAAGCAATGGTAATAAAAATAATTATTGCCTCTGGTATTCTAACTCTTATTCCATGGGGTTGTTGGGTCAATTCCCTACGGCGATTATAAAGTAACAGCTATTATTCCGACCCTCACAGAGATGAGGAAACTAAGGCTCAGAGAGGTTAAGAAAGAGCCCAAGATCACACAGCTCTCAGGTAGCAGAACCAAATTTTAAGTCCGGCTCCATGAACTGGACTCATGAGAGCTGTATGAATCACATTTCTGATGTTTCAAATTAAAGGACATCATAGGTTTGGTGACTGAAAAACAAGAGTGTAGGTTTTTCTTAAAATTGCCTCTTGAACTGGTTTGAATGAGAATCCAAAATGGAAGGGGACTTGACTGTTAACCAGAGAAAGACTGGAGCCCTCAAACCCTGGCCAGACGAGCCTCTGGGAAGCCTGTCCTCACCAGCACGCCCGTTTTAACAGGTCCTATCATTTGTGTCTGTTGAGTGGCGAGGAGATTTCCGCAGGTCGGAGGGCTGGGAGGGAGGACATTGCTGATCTGGTTACAACAAACTCTCTGAAGTCAGAAATTCTGTCTGACAGGTTTTCATGAGTCTCTCGCCCCACTGGAGATGCTCTCCTCAATGAGAACACTGGTTTGGGATTTGTCCTTTGTGAAACAAATGAAATTAACAGACAATTTACAGAAAGCTTTCAGGCAGAGAGGCTGCAAACTCGAAGGTCTCCAGGGACCGGCCAGATGTGGAATATGAACGAGGTCGGGTGGGTAGGGTAATAGGGAGGGGAGAGGACTGCAGCCAACTGAGGAGCTGTGCTGGGCTGGCTGCCACTCAGCTCCAGCCAGTTATTTCATAGTGACATCAGACTGACACATATTTTACTTTTCAAGAGAATATGGCGTTCTGGTCTAAAGTCTCCTGGCAGCTGAGGTTGATAAATTAAAAATGTTTTAAAACGATGTGGGCCAAAGCAAACATGTCTGTTCTACAGTAAGTGACCTTTTGGCTTATGACCCTTGACATCCCATACCTCCTTGACCCTCATGATAACTATGAGGGTGAATACCCTGATGATCCTCGTGTAGCAGTAGAGAGAAGGTGACCAGAGAGGGTAACCATCACATCCACAACCCCACAGTTGCCTCTCCCACAGAATGCAGGGGCCCGCTGTGGCAAAGTATCTAGAGTCTTTCTCAAACCGCTCAAAACATGTGTCCATTTGTTCTTCAAGAAGCAGACCGTGTCGCTGGGCACAGTGGCACACGCCTATAATCCCAGTGACTGGAGAGGCTGAGGCAGGAGGATCACAAGTTTTGAGGCCAGCCTCAGCAACTTAGCATGACCCTGTCTCAAAATTAAAAATGGGAGGTGGCTGGGGATTTAGTTTAGAGGTAGAGTACACCCTGGGTTCAATACCCAGTACAGAAACAAACAAACAAACAGAAACGGCACTGTTACTGGGCTTTCTATCACTGTTACAAAATACCTGAGAAAATCAAGTTAAAAGGAGGAAAGGTTTGTTTTGGATAGTTCAGAGGTTTTGTGTGGCAGGGAAGCTTCCCACCTCAGGGCAGCTTGAAAGTAGAGAAAGAAAGAAGAGGGATGGGGAACACCCCCCCGCCCCTGCCAAGACATGCCCTAGTGACCTGACTTCCTTCCTCTAGGCCCCACCTCCTCAAGGTCCTAATCTCCCGAAAGAGCAAGGGGCTGGGGACCCACGAGCCTTTGGGGACGTTTAGCTCCACACTAGAGCACAGTGGTCCCCAGCTCCCGTCTTGTCTCAAACCCCCCTCGGTCATTGGACGCCAGCCATTGGGTGTGAGGCCCCCCTGGATGATCCAGAAAGAACTCACTCCAGACCCCTCCCACCCAGAGCACCCACAGCCCCCTGGAGGGGAATGTGGACGTGTCTTGGGAGACCCCTGGGCCCACTGTCCCCTCCTCCACAGCCGCTCCTCACACTTGATCTGTTCCACCCAGAGCCCCGTTCTGCCCAGCACGGCGAGACGAGACACAGAGCCCACCCACACCTCACCTGCTTCCTGTGTGGCCGCTGTCTGGGGAGGTGGGACCCCCAAGAGGCGCTGAATGTCTTCGGCGAGCGCTGGGGACTTGTGTCCTCTGCATCTCCCCAGGAAAACGGGCCTCAGCATCCCGAGAAGAGCCACCCGCTGTGGCTCTGGGGCAGGGACCCACTGGTGGCCAGGAGCAGCACAGCGGCCCGACGGCCTGGCAGGGGAAGAGCTCAGCACATGAGGCCACCACTTGTGACTGCCAGGCCAGACGTCACCAGCCCAGGAACAGCAGCGCGGCTCAGGAGCCTGGCCATGGACCTGCGGGGCGCAGCCAGGCTGTTCCTGGAAATGCCAGGGTGCCCTGCTTTTTGCCAACGGAGTTGATGTTGACGGGTTTTCCTTTCTCTGCACAACGAACAAACCACCAAAAAGAAAAGTTTATTCTCTAAGGTTTTCTTGACAAGGGCAGAACACTCAAGCTGGGAAGCATTCTGGGACGGGCCTCTGAGAGTCAAGCCGGGGGTGAGGCTCGCTTGGGGGCACCGTCTGGATTTGGGATGGGTGAGGGCAGAGCCAGGTAGACAGAGAAGCGAGCACCCTAACTCTCTGTTTAGGGCACCCTACAGCAGGCCCTGAAGAGTGGCTTGGGATGGATGGTGGGGAAAAATTGGGGTCTGACCCAGGGTTAAAGTTCAGTGGCTCTACCTACCAAGCTGTGTGACTGTGGGCAAGTGACTGGCCCTCTCTGAGCATCAGCATCTCCAACTCTTAAGCAGGAACAACAGCCGTGCTTGAGCTGCACCTTCAGGAATCATCTCATTTCATTTCCTAAAGTGGGAAATGGACTGCCAGTGTATGGAAGGTCTTCGCTTCCCAAAGGGAGATGCACGGATCCCATGACCCTGACCTCCCGTTCATGACACCGGCAGTTTCTCCAGAGAGGAGTCGTTCCATGTCCACCCGGGGAGCTTCCCACATCCAGAGAGGGCTTCCACCTGTGCCTGCCCACGCCTGGGCTGGCTCACCTGCAAAGAAGGGACGCCATTGATCATGGCAGCCTCTACCTGGCTGAGTGTGTGGTCAGCAGCAGCAAGCAAGGAACAAAACCCAGCCGGTCAGGCGGCTCCAAGGGCCCTGGAAACGTGCCCTTCCGCAGAGGGAGCCCAGAGGCGGAGGCTTTGGGTGGGCTCCTGGGGCTGCAGGGTGTCTCCATCGGTCGGTCCTGCATCCGCAGCAACGGCCTCACTCCCAAGAGGCAAAGAGGCTGGCACCAGGAGTCCTGGGCCTCATGGCCAATCAGTGGCCTCCAGAAGAGGCCCCGGTGCCTCTTGTGTGACTCACTTTTAAGAAGGAGAAAACGAAGGCCAGCGGCAGGCCTGCCTCACATCCCCCGCAGGTGTCCGCCATGGCTGACCCAGTGACCAGGGAGGGACGGAGTGGGCGGGGTGTCACCCCTGAGGCTGGTGGCTCTGCAGGCTGGCAACCGTCCAAGTCAGAGTTCTCTTGAGGAGAAGGGTGCTTGGGTGGGATTCCCAGGGGCACCCCTGAAATCCGAGCTTCCGTACTGGGAAACCGCACAGGAGGAGGAGGAAGCGGAGGGGTGACGAGCAGCCAGGGAAGGGTGCTGTCAGGCCGGCTGGCCCCGGTGACTCAGCCGGACCGCTGAGCGGCTCCTGGCCGGCCTGGTCTTCCTCGGTGGCCCCAGCTCCTCCTGCTCCGGGTGCCTCCTCGGCGGCCAGTAGCCAGCACACGCCCACCCCGGTTCAGGCCTCAGGTCCAGGAGACCGAAAAAGAGCCTGCGCGCAGGGTGGCGGGTGCTGGGGGCGGGGCGAGGGGCGGGGCGGCCCTCCTCTGATGCAGGGGGCGGAGCCGCAAGGTGCGCACCTGTCCCCAGAGAGAGGTTTCTCTGCGCAGCAGAGTCAGGAGCAAGCAGCCCGTCCTGACGGGAGCCTGGGTTGTCCGGGACCCATCTGTCCCTTGGACGAGAGAATGTTTCATCAGCTGCTCGGAGTTGGCTCCTCACTTGCAGACTTACAAGTCTCCCATATCTTTCCCTTTGGTCCCCTGGGCCATCTCCTGGGAACCTGGGGTCTCTGGGATTCTAGAGCAACACAAGTGACAAGTGCCACTGGAGCAGACCCCTCTGAGGACCTGGGGGTTGTGCCCAGCGCGAGGCGCCAGCCCTCCCAGCAACCCCAGGGTTGGGAATGCCACTATCCCCATTGCACAGATGGGGAAACTGAGGGCAGGCAACAGAGTGGACTTCACCAAGGTCATAGAGTGACCCCTGCCAGAATTCCCACTCAGCACCGTGGGTGGCCAAGCGTGCTGGGAGGGCCACTGTTCCTGGACATTCTCCTCAACGACAGACAGAACAGGGCAGGGGAGGACCCAGGAGCCTGGCAAGGGCTTCTGCAGGTCATTGGCTGCCCAGCGCCAGAGCCCGGGGTGGGTTCGATGACAGTCGGTGAATAAGGACAGGTGTCAAGGGGTCACCCCCACATTTCATGGAAACAGAAGTTTCAAGTGCGAGAAGGTTCTGCAGGAGCTGGATTCACACCAGGCTCCCTGCCTCAAGTTCTGTCCCACCCTCTGTGGGGTCTGTGGTTGGGCCTGTGGCGGAGCCCAGAGCCACAGGGCCTGGCTGCCTTTGATGTGGCGGCTGGGCTGAGCCTGGCTCTGGCCACTCTGCGGTCACTGCCCACTGCCGGCATCAAGGGCCCTGGGTGAGAGTGTGGACCACACTGCCCAGCGGAACATGGAAGGAGCCACAAAAGCTAGCCACACGGGGAATTTTTAATTTTCTAGTAGCCACATGAAAAAAGTGGAGAGAAATAGGTAAAGTGAGCTTTATTAGTATATTTTGCTTAACTGAATATATAGCCAAATATAAGTTCAGTGTATAATGAACATAAAACATCACAATGCTGAAATGTATTTCTTCCTTTTTTACTTATTTTACTGAGGATTTTGAGTCCAGGGTGTTTTATGTGTAGGATGCATTTCAATTTAGAATGGCTGCATTTCTGGTGTTGAAGAGCTGCCCGTGGCCAGGGGCCACCATCTTGGACCAGGCAAATATGGATGATCCAGAGAGAGTTCACCCTTCTCATTCTTCTCCCCTCGACTCCTACACACAAGACTACAGGCTAAACACACACACACACACACACACACACACGCACACACTTCAAAATTGTGTCTTACATTCCACACACACACACACACACACACACACTTCAAAATTGTGTCTTACATTCTTTGGAACCAGTGCTTACTGACGTAGAAACCAAGGATCCTTATAAACTAACTGCAGTGGTTGAATGTGTCACCCCAAAAACTCATGTTGGAGACTTAGTTCCCAAAGCAATAGTGTGGACCCCAAGAAGGTGCTCGCCAGACGCTGCCCTGCATCTTGGTCTTCCCAGTCTCCAGAACCAGGAGCCACACAACTTTCTGTTACCCAGTCTCTAGTATTCCACTACAGGGCACAGAGTGGACCAAGGCACAGGTGGGGGAATTCCAGTGGGCACCAATTTGGGCACATGACCTTTGACTTGCCAGCCTACATTCCAAGATTTGATCCTAGGCAATGGCTGGGGAAGTGTAGACAGACGCAAACAGGATGCTCTTCCAAGACCCCGGAGCGACTTCCCATGGCTGCTGGGGCACATTACCACCAACTTGGGGGCTCAAAGCAGCCAACTGTGTTATGTTGTAGGAAGTTTAAAGAGGGTCTCGCTGGGTCAGAGTCAAGAGGTGGAGGCTGTGTTCCCTCTGGAGGCTCCAGGGACACCTCATCGCCTCCGCTCCTCCAGCTCCTAGAGGCCCCGCATCATGTGGCTCACGGTCCCCTTCTGGCCAGCGATGCCATCACTCTGACCTCTCCCTCTGCCTCTCTGTCTCCTCCTCTGACGCTCCTGCCCTCCTGTGCCGGATAAGGAATCATGTTTGCAAGGACCCACCTGAGAAGCCAGGCTAACCACCTGTCTCGGGATCTGTAATCAACAGCAAGACCTCTTTGCCTTGGAAGTGACAGGTTCACAGGCTCCAAGATTAGGGCATGGACCTCTTTGGAAAGCTATTATTCTGCTCTGTACAAAGTTATTTTTAAAAGTAAAAGAAACAAATAATCCCTGGGATCAAGGGCTTGATGAAGAATTCCCGGCCACTACAAAAGCATGATTCATAAAATCCATCAACTGAGCTGCGTAAAAACTAAAAAGCTTCGCTTGGTAAAAGACTGCATTGAAAGGATGAAAAGACACTTTGGACCAGGGGGAAATGTCTGCAAACCACGGATCTCACAAAGGATTCGTATTGTGTGTGTGTGAGTGTGAGTGCGAGTGTGTGGGTGTCAGTGTGGATTGTTCAACAGTAACATCACATCCTCTAAGAAAAACATATGAAGAGACAGTTCAACCAATAAGCATGCAAAAACCTGTCCAGCATCATTAACCATCAGGGAAAGGACAATTAGGACTTGATACATCAATACACACCGCACAGGACAGGGAAAATGAAAACTGACTGTATTGAGTTAGTCACTTTCCGTTACTGTGACAGAGTACCTGAGACAATCAACTTAAAAGGAAGAAAGGTTTACTTTGGCTCCAGGTGTCTGTCCGTGGTCTTGCCTTTGTCTAGTGGTGGCCCAGGACATCATGGCCAGGAGGGTGTGGTGGAGGAGGTTGCTCACCTCATGGCAGCCAAGAAGCAGGGAACCAAGGGGTATGGGTCCCAACATTCCCTTCAAGGGCACTCCCACAGCGACCTGACTTCCTGAATGTTCTATCACTTCCCAACACCACCACAGACTGGGGACCAGGTATTAAGCACATAGGCCTTTGGGGGACCCTTGTCCAGCCATGATAAGAGGCAGATGCTGGTGGGTGTGTGGGGAGCTGGAGCTCATGCGTATTGCTGGTGGGAAGATAAATGGTACAGCCGGTCTAAAAAACGGTTGCACAGTTCCTTAAATGACATAGACTCTACCAAATAACCTGGCAATTAGAATCTGGGTGTTTATCTCAGGGGTGAACGACACAAGTCTACACAAAAACTTCCGCAGGATCGTTCATAGCAGTTTTGTTTGTAATAGTGAAAAAAAAAAGCTAGAAACAACTAAAATATTCATTCTAAACAACATTCTTAAAGTGACAAGCATCGAGATGGAGAGGAGGTTAGTGAAGCCAAGGGTTAGGGAAAGGGGATGAGAGAGGGCGGGGTGATAAGGAGCCCCAACAGGAGGGAAATCTTCGTAGTGATCAAATAGTTCTGGTGTTTTTGTTTGTTTGTTTGTTTTGTTCCAAGAATTGAACCAGGGGCACTTAATCATTGAGCCACATCCCCAGCCTTATTTTGTATTTTATTTAGAGACAGGGTCTCACTGAATTGCTTAGGGCCTTGCTAAGTTGCTGAGGCTGGCTTTGAACTCTTGATCCTCCTGCCTCAGCCTCCCAAGTGCTGGGATTACAGGCGTGCGCCACTGCACCCAGCTTATTTTGTATTTTCTTTAGAGACAGGGTCTCACTGAGTTGTTTAGAGCCTCGGTTTTGCTGAGGCTGGCTTTGAACTTGGGATCGTCCTGCCTCAGCCTCCCAAATTGCTGGGATTACAGGCATGTGCTACTGTGTGCCTGGCTAGTTCTGCATCTTGGTGTTGGTGGTTATACAAATCTACACACAGGAAGAAATAACAGAGCTGGATACACAGATTGTAGCAGTCAATGTCAATATCCTTATTTTGATGTTATACTACAGCTATGTAAGATATAACTATTGCAAACAAATTGATAAAGGCATAGAGAAACTGTCTACAGTGTCTTCTCAACTTCCTGTGAATCTACTATTATTTCTAAACTATAAATTTTTAAAAAGAAAAGAAAAGGAGACAGAAATAACCTAAATGTCCAACAATGGGGGATTGGTTAAGGGATCTCTACTATACTCATACAATAAAGTGATGTGGAGCCATTTAGAAAACTCAAGGGAAATCACACAGGGTGACGAAGATCAGAATACTCAACAGCGTGTGGCGTGAGGTCCCGTGTCGCAGAACGTTTGTGTGTGCACCTGGCCGATGGAAGTCTGGCAGGCCACACTGAGAGTCAGCAGCCATGATCTCCAGGTGACTTCCAAACTTTTCAAGAATGCTCAGCTTTTTACGATGCACATGTTCCACCTTGAGAGCGAGGGAGAAAATGGTCTTTCTCTTTTGGAAAATATAAGAGTGAAGGGCAGCGGATCGTGTCGTGACGCCAATTTCCATCCCAACGCAGCTCCGAGAATGTGTGCAAGGAGGCAGCCTGCGGAGCCTCCCAGGGGAGGGGCCGTGAACCGTGTGCTCTGCTTTCTGGCAGGAACGGAGTGATTCAGACCCAAGACCATGGCCAGTCGGGAACAGAACGGCCCCTGGTTGGCTCCAGCTGCCCCAGAGCCCTGTGCCCGGCTGCAGGGCACAAGTACCCGGCTGTTGGAGCTGGTGGGACCCTGGGCTCTGGGCCGCCCGCCCCCCCACTCTTCAGTGTTTCTGCTTTGTCATCAACTGAGAAGCACCTGTCTGACGTCCAGCCACGAGCTCCGGACCTTCTGCTCAGATGGGACCCGGGAGGCCATCACCCTGAACAGAGCACCCTAAGGCTCTGTGGAGGGTGACGAGCAGAATGCAGGTGCAGTTTGGGTGACGGCGAAGGCTTGTGCACCTGATCCAGATACCGATGGTCACGGCCAGGGTCCTCTCGATGTGACCATTTGCTGTGCTCTGGGCACTGAGGAGCTGCTCTGTGGAACTGTCCCTAGGTGTCCTTCATGTGTCCCTGAGATCCAGCAGGGTCATGCAGCAGGTCCCTGATGGAACTGGGGGGAGCTCCATCCTCTGCCTCTAAGGCTGTGTTCTTTCCCCTGAGAGCCTTCATGCCACCGCACCCAAACCCCATTTTCCTTGGTTCCCCACGTGAACAAATGGAGGAGGGGAACCGTCTGCCCGTGACCCTGTGGCTTCCGCCCAGGACAGGAGGCAGCCGCTCAGGTCAGACACTGCAGGTGCCACCCAGATGGGCCCTCCTGACCAGCGGGTCCCTGGATGCGGAGGCTGCTGCTGCTGGATCGGCATCTCCTGCGCACAGGCTCCCCCTTATGGAAACGAGGGACATTCCTCCGCAGCTCCATTGTGACTGGGGACCTGCGGCTCCACCCTGGCCAGAGTGGCCGCGACGGCCCTGTGCAGCCCAGCACCTGGAACCAGCTCCCCGTTCCTGCCAGCCCTGCGCCCCCATGCTTCATTCTCGGACCCTCAAACACACCCCTCCTTCCCTGTCCCACTCAGGTCATGTTCTGGGGTCCACACAGTGTGGAAGGTTGGCAAGTGACATAGCTACAGATCCCGCGAAGGAGCCATGCTATTACAATGACCTCTGGGAGCCTCTCCTGCTTAGACCCCGGATGAACAACACCCCTTCCTAAACATGCACACGTGTGTGCACGCGCACGCACGCGCACGCACGCGCACGCACGCACGCACGCACGCACACTCACGGCATTTGTAATGCTTTGTTTCCTAGGATGGCTGAGAGCTGCATTCTAACCACAGGTTGGGGAAGATCTCATCCTCACCGTGAGCCTCAGTGGCCTCATCTGTAAAGGGGGTTGACGATGCTCAGCACGGCAGTGGCCTATGTCCATGAAAGGCTTCACAAGCATTTGTCCACTCCTTTAGGTCCTTCTAGAAATGTTACAGTGTTGCAGGCAAGTCACAACCCCCACACTCATTTGCTTATTCACCAATTAAGCCACTCAAACAATGTTTCCTGATACCCACTACGTGCCAGGCGCAGGGATGCGCTGCCTGCATCTCTAAGGAGTGGCATGAGGTCTGGCGTCTGGCACACCGCAGGGGACGTGTGGCGGATGCTGCAGGTGAAGGAAGGGGCGGGGTGTGGTCTCCCTGGACCTGCTGTCCACTGCATCGACTGGACTAGGCCTGGGACGCCTGGCTCCAGCGTGGTCCCCACTCCTCTGTAGCCTTGCTCTGTGTCCCTCCTTCCCTCTCTCTGAAGCTTCATCTACCCAGCCGCAAAGAGGGAGAGCTGCAGGTTCCTGGTGAGGGGCCCGTCACTGCCCAGTCACGCCTCCTTTGGGTCTGCCTGATCCAGACTGTCCCGTCTCTGTCCCCCTGTGCTCTGAGTGTCCCCACCCACCTTAGTGCCCCATGGGGTCCTCCTGCATGTCATCCTCAACCCAGGTCACTGTTCCTATCATATAGACTGAGCACCAGGGACCTGGCTCTGGAATCCAAAGCTCAGTTTCCTTGTCTAGGAAAGAACCTGTGACAGGCCCCTGGTGGCCCAATGGTGAGGATTGGGCCACCATGAGGATCCTCGTGGCTGGACCGTGCGTTGCAGCACCCTCCATGGATGAACAGCCTCGCCCTGGGCGTTCTTCTCCCTGGCAGCCCTGTGGAGGTGCAGCCTACAAGATGGCCTAGCGGGGCCAGAAAATGGGGAACTCAGCTGCAAGGCTTGCCCAGAACATACCCTCCGGCTTCCAGAAGGAGAAGATTCCAGAGCCACCAGGACAAGGGTTGAGTTTGCAAGCTGAGCAGCGGCTTGGAAAAGGACATCCCGGGAGGAGGGTACAGCAGGGCAGAGCTTCGGGTATCGCCGGGGCCCGGAGCTTGGCTTTGCTCCTCCTCAGGGAAGATCCGGAGCTCTTGGTGAGGGAGGGCGGCCATCCCGGGGTTTGGAAGAGGAGCGTGCTAGGCAAGGCGCCCTGAGCACAGAGGGTCTGTGAGTGCCAAGATGCTTGGGGTTTGGACTTTAGACCAAGGCAAGTCACGTGCATGTCAGTGGACAGAGCAGAGAGGGTGGTTGCAGACTGAGGGGCCAGGGTAGCAGGGATCCAGGAGGGAGGAGGAGGGAGGACCGGATGAGGTCAAGGCCACGGGGACGCAGAGAAGGGAAAGTATTTGAGGGATGTTCCCAAGATGGCCCAGTGGGTTGCCTGATGGATTGACTGTGGGGTGTGAGCAGAGGGAAGCGCCTGCCATCTAGCTGGAGGGCCAGACAGACACCCAGGGAACGGGAGTGAAGTAGACGAGAGGGAGGATAATTAAGTGCTAAATTGTGCAGCTTAATTTATTGTTTGGACAGTTGCCTTGTGCTATAAACCCCGTTGCTCTAATGAGCTCATGACATCAGCCAGCAGGGAAGCTTGCCGAGCCCATCGCCCGTCCCAGCGGGAGCCGTCTGCGGGCACTGCCCACATGCCTCTCTGGACAGACCATGGCTCCTGGGCTTCTGGCTCGGTTCACAATTGGGGTCACCATCCCCTGGAAAGACCCCTTTCTTAGAAGGACCTGCAAGGCCCAGCACCCTCGGGCATGTTGTTCCAAAAAAGAAAAGAAGTGTAGAGTTTGAATTTGACCTTGTGGCAGGAGCCTTGGAGACCCAGGGAGCTGGGATCACATCCAGCCCCCTCCTGCTTATGTGGCCTTGGGCAAGCCCCCAGCCCTCTCTGAGCCACAGCTGCCTTGCATCGGGAGGTGTCTGATCCTTTGTTGCCATGAAGATGCCCCCAATGTTAACAGATCTTAAAACAGCAACAGGTAAGAGCTCCGTGTGCCTGCCTGTGCCACATCCCAGGCTGCTGTTAACCATCCTGTCCCCCTGCTTTGGATGGAGACCCACGGTGTGCTTATCTAGTCTGTAACTGTGCTTATCAAGTCTTTTTAAGAGATTTTAAGTGGAATAAAGAGAAAGGGGAAACCCAGGCAAGCTGTTTGGAGAGTGTGACACCCAAAGTGGGCCTCTGGTGACAGCTTGACTTTCTCCCCAGAGAACAGTCCCTCGCACTTGTGCTTCTGTGCAAAGTCACCCTGATGTCTTTGTTGGGGGTGCTGAGGACTGTGGCTGGAAGGGCCGGCGAGGGGAGGTGAGCTGCTCTTGGGGAGCATGCTGCAACTTGGGTCTTTCAGTTCTTAAGGCTCAGTCCCCAGCTTGGTGCTCTTGGGAGGTCGGAAGACTTTAAGGGGTGGTGCCCAGTGAGAAGTTTTGATGTCCCTGGGGTGTGTCCTTGAAGGACACTGTGGGACCCTGGTCTCTTTCTTCTCCTTTTGGTCCCTAGCCACTTGATAAGTACACTTCCTCTGTCGTGACCTGCTGCCTCCTGATAGGTTCAAAAGCAATAGGGCCAACTGACCAGAGCCTGAAACCTCCAAACCTGTGAGCCAAAACAACCCTCTCCTCTTTTTAAGTTGACTGTCTCAGGTGTTTTGTTGCAGTAACGGAAAGCTGACTAACACACAGTGCTTTATGTAAGATTGAGAAGGTTCATTGTCCCTACCAAGGAAAGACAAATCTGATAGAGATTATAGAGTAGCCAAAGTCCCCACTAGTTTATCTCCCCAGGCCACCACACCTCTGAACATGGATTGGAACTCTAAAGGAAAAATGGTTTATTGGATTTTCTGCTTAAAGCGTGCAAGCCGCCACCTCTGCAATAGGAGATCCCTGACCTAAGACAGCACCCAGTGCAATTACGTTGAACAAATGAATGAAGAAAAGTGAGGTAGTCACCAAAGACATTCACAGACAAACCAGATTTTTTTAACCTATCCTTCCCCCAAAGGTTTGGAAATGACTTCCCCCACCTGACATGGATCCCAGTGAGAAGCAGCAGCTCTCTAGGCATTTCAGGTAGTGGGATAGCTGTAAAGCGTCCTGGAGGACAGAGTACAGCTTCTAGAAGGCCTGTCCTCTCTCGCGTGGCAGTTGCACCTCAGCACCGTGTCTTGGGGGGCGAGTGGGCACATGTAGAAAGAGGTTTGGCCCCAAAATATTGGAACTGTCTGAATGCCCAGGAGTTGGAGGCTGGTTAAAGAAGTGATGACTGTCCTCAGAATGTGATGGAAACATTGAAAATCATGACGGAGGTATGTGTGCAGGGACGGTGCCCGTAGTGCCTCAATAGGGAGAATCTGTCACCCCTCGGTATCTGAGGGGGACAGAACCCCCTGCAGACACCAAAATCCTCAGATGCTCAGGTCCCTTATAAAAAGTGGGATTGTATTTTTACAGCTTAGGCGCACCCTTCTGTACCCTCTAAATAACCCCCAGCTTCTTCAGGACCCCCCCGGACGTGCCAACGCCGCCTACGTGGTTGTTAGACGCCACCGTTCAGTCCACAGTGCTCAGAGAGAGAGTCCGCGCATGCTCAGCGTGGGCACACACATTGTTTCCAACTGTCTTCCGTCCTTGGTTGGTGGTTTGTGCATGTGACCTACAGGTTTGGAGGGGCTCCGCAGGTGAGAAAGCCTGAGGGACGCAGGCCAGCTCGGGGTCCTTCTATCTCCTCCTTTCTTGCCTCGCTGTATTTTCAACATAAAAAGAATATGCTGTTGCTGTTCGACGCTAGTGTGGGTTCTACACTGGCTTTTTTTAAGCAAGGGTGGAGGTGGGGCAGAGTGCTGGGGGGGCACCCCAGGGTTTCCAGCATGCCCTCCACCCGGGTGGTCTCCAGGGTGCTCTGAGCTTGGCCAGGGAGACCCCAGCTTTCTTCCAAGACAGGGAGCAACAGGGCAGCCGCAGCAGCTGTGTGGACAGCACCTGGGATGTCGCTTATGGGAGGAGCTGTGGCACATGGAGATGTGGGGACGTAGCACTTGGGCATCTCCTCCTGGCAGGGACCCCAGGCTCAGTGGGTGAGGACTGAGGCCATTCCCAGCCATGCCATCTCTCCAGGCCCTGGGTCCTGTCCAGAGTCCCCCTGCTCTGCTTCCTGGGGAGTCACTTCACCCCTCAGAGTCTTCCTGTGTGACTGAGGGCCACTGGGTCTAGCCTGTGGGTGTTGAGAGCACCCACCGAGGAGCAGAAGGACATCCACGAAATGCTATCCTGGTGCCCGACTGCTGCCCACTTCCTCTCTCACACTGGCCACTGACCCTGAGAGAGCCCGGGGGCTCCTGAGTCCCCCTCACCCTCCACTGCTTGGACTTCCCGGGCATCTGAGCCCAGTTCCTTCTGCTCAGCTGCTCCCAGAGGAGGCAGCCAGAGAGGCAGGCCTTCCTCTTCCATCCCAGAAGCTCCAAGGAGGTGTCTATCACTGGTAAGGGCTGGAGGGAGGGCCCCTGTCCAGAGGCCAGAGGTCAGGATGGAACCCGGCCGAAGGGGCATCTTAGTCTGGAAGAACAACCGGAAGGAGCGTT
Organism: Glaucomys volans; assembly: GCA_020662805.1. NCBI lineage: Eukaryota > Metazoa > Chordata > Mammalia > Rodentia > Sciuridae > Glaucomys > Glaucomys volans. The sequence goes on from JAJEJO010001969.1 coordinate 64,063, forward strand.
GCTTCCTCTTCTCCAGATTCGAGCATGGAGGTGAGGCGGCCAGCCCCGGTGTGTGCACGTGCTGGGGAGCTGGCGAGGTGCGCCAGGCCCAGCTCCTCTGCAAGACCCCCTCTGGCTTTCACAGAGGGGCCCTGCATTTCAGCAGAGTGCCCCACGGCCACTATTCCTGTTGGCCATCTGGGAGGGAAGCCCAGAGGGGCTTGGTAAGCTCCTGCGTGGGCTGGAGGGTTGGAGTCAGGCCCGTCCCAAAGCCGGTTTCCCCTTTCCCACGAAGGAGTGAGAGGTTTATCTACCTGAGCCTCGGTCTCCCAGTCTGTGAAATGGGTCGGACTCTGAGAATGTCACTGGGAAGACCAGTGATAATGTCCTCCAGTCACCTGGCCCCAGCCTGGCAAAGCGTCAGAGCTGATTTTTTCTTTGAATAATTGCTTTGTTGGACTCCAGGTGCCACACGGGTGGAGACAGGAGTGGGTGGGGGAGCACGATTCAAAAACACGAGGTCGTCTTTCTTTGAGATGAACCAGGTGGATACAAATATCCCAAAGCAAAGGAACCTGTCCTCTCCCTCTTCCCTCATATGGGACCCAAGGGACATTGCCCACCAGGTTCTCCACCTGCTTCCACGCTGGACAGTTCTCTGGGCCTGTTTTCAGTAACTGTCCCCAGCAGACGGCCACCTCGGCAACTGAAAGGTGGACAAAAGAACATAAGCCCTACTGTGTGTCGGGGACGCGCTGGCCTCTGCAGAGGAGGAGGCAGGGGCTGACCCAGCAGAGCAGCCGGCACCGGCACCTGGAGCCGCCGGGGAGCGTTGGCTCCGCTCTGGCCCTTCCCCTTCCCCTGCACTGGCTCTGCTTCGCAAAAACAGGGTACGCGCTCAAACAGGGTCCTGTTGACCAGCCTGCAGTGAGTGAAGTGTGCATGTGTGTGTGCGTGTGTGTGTGTGTGAAAGAAAAACAAAACACAACATAGAAAACGTCCCCAAGTTGTCTCCCATCAGGACGGCGCTGCCTCTTACCCCAGCCCAGGGTGGCTGCCGCATTGTCAGCAAGCTGCAGACCCCCCAAGCCACCAGAACATTCTGTACCTTGTGGCAATTAGTCCCCACTTGGCTTAAGGACTCTGACATCAAAGGAGGTCTCCGCTGGCTGCCCCGGGGAGGCCCGGGCAGCGCTTCAGAATGGAGCCCTTTCCCCCTCATTAGAGGGCTCCAGCCCCCAGCAAAGCAGGCTCCGGACAACAGACACGGCCCCATCAAAGGCCCCTTCCCCGGGGAAGGCCTCTGTAATCCAGGGTCTGAGCACGCCCTGCCCCCTCCCCTGGACCAGCTCAAAAGCCGCCGTCTGGGGACACCTGACCACTCTCGCAAAGCCAAGTGAATGCATTTCCGAGACAAAGCACCATTATCCTGTCTCAGAACTCCCAGGGCCCTGCTTTGAGCTGCCTGTGGTCCAGGCCTGGAGGGCTCGCAATCCTGTCCACTTACGGGGGCCCCAAGTCAGGGCCCTCCTCTGCAGTCTCCCCAGCCTTTGAAAGCCCTGAACACAAACAGGCTGAATTAAGCCACTCTGCAATGCTCTTCAACCCTAATCTGCTCCCCAGTAAAGGAGGTGGCGGATCTGGAGCCAGCCCTCCTGTCGCCTCCCCCTGTAAGCACAAGACTGCTTCCTCTACCACAGGCAATGCAAGGAGGAGAGCCACAGTCACTCCCTCAGGGTCCAGGGTTCTCAAGCGAGGGCCAGAGTTCATCATTCACTCACCCTCTACCCTTCTTCCATCCCTCCCTCCCTCCTTCCATCCATCCATCCATCCATCCATCCACCACATATTAATACATCTACCACTTCATCTGTCTGTCCGTCCAGCCACCCATTTGTCCATCCCATCCATCCATCTGTCATGTCTCCATCTATCCCACTGCATGCCAGACCCTGTCCCATGCCCTGGAGTTCCAGAAAGGAGTTAGATGCAGCTCCTGCCCTCGAGGAACTCCCAGTGTCCAGGGAGAGCAGACGATGCCTTGAATCCATAGGAAAGGGGGGCTCCAGAGGTGGTCAAGCTCAGGGACAAGTCTGGGGTCACCAAGAAGATAGCCCTGCAGGTATAATAGGCACTGACCAGGACGGTACAAGAATTTGACCAAGCAGGAAGGGAAAGGTCTGAGATAGCCTAGAAGGTCTGGGAAACCTGAAATTGTTCAGCTCGTGAGTTGGATGAGGGCGAGGCGGAAGGAACAGGGCGAGGGAGGACGCCACTACAGAGCATGGACCCTGCGTTCCACGAAGTCCACCCCATGGGCTCTCAGACCTACCTGCACCCCAATCCCCACGCCTGCAAACAGCAGGTGCGTGCACACACACAGGGAACACCTTTACGTGTTTACACGCTCCTACATGTGCAAGCACCTACACACAAATGTGCTCACACACACACCTGCCCACATTCAGACGTGCTCCCGTGCACAAGCATGCTCACACGTATGAACTCGTGCACACCACGTGTCCTCCATGTAAACACAAACTCTGCAGACACATGTAGACAGACTCCACGTGACGGGGGCGCTCACTTGTGTGTGTGCACACACACGCAGTACCAGGGAAAGGCCGGGAGTGAGATGCCTGTCTCTCATTATTCCCCATCATAAAAATGTGCCCCAGGCAGTGAAACTTGGCAGAGCGGGGCCGTCAGCTGTGCTCTGGGCTGGAGCCGGTGTCTGAGCTCCACTCGGCTCTGCTGGGTGGGGGCTCCTGTCCTGGTGTCAGCCTCCTCCCCTCCTTCCCAGCCAGTGCTGCTCCCCGGGAGAGCCGTCTTCTCCTGCGGCCACTGCTCTGCTTGGTGGTGGGACAAGCCCGAGTATGTCCAGCGTCTACCCAAAGGGCAGGGTGGCCAGAGCCTGTCCTATGACGTCTCCTAGACAGGTGCCCACTTGGCTCTGGGCAAGCCCCAACTTCCTAGGTGCCTGACTAGTGGGATCCCTCTTGCTCCCTCCTCCAGTTCCACCTCACAGGCTTCCCCCACCCAGCCCTCTGCTCCAGCCACCCTGGATCTGCCCTGGTCCCTCCTTCATTCCTGATGTGGCCAGACCACATGAGACCACAGCAGGGGTGCTGTGAGACTCCATTACCACCACCACCATCACCACCCCAGCCACCATGGCCACCATTACCATCACCACTACTACCACCATCACCACCATTGCCATCGCCACCAGCATAGTCAGCACCATCACCGTCACCACTACCATCACCACCACCACCATCTACTATCACAATCACCACTACCACCACCACCACCACTACCACCACCATCATCACCAGCAAAACCACAACCACCACCATTACCATCACCACCACCATCACCAATATCACCACCACCACTATCACCAACATCACCATTACCACCTCCACCACCACCACCACTACGACCACTACCATAATCACCACGATCATCAGTTACTACCACCACCTCCACCCCAACCTCCACTATTGGAACCTCAGCTCAGATACTGCCTCCCAGCAGTGTCCTCCAAGTCCCATGGGGCCTCACTCTGATCTGCTCCTTCATCACACTCGGACACAGAGGGCAGCTCTGTGAGGCAGGGGTCTTGCCTGATTCCTTCACTGCTCTGTTAACCTGTGGCCCAGGGGACACACTCAGTGACCATCTGCTTGGCCTCCATGGAGGCGTGTGACGGAGGACGGTCTGCAGAAGCAGCACTGGGGCTGAGGGCTGATGCAGGGTGCAGGTTGGCAAGGTGATTAGAGAAGGGTGGCCACAGAGCCACAGCCTGAGGGAAGCTGCATGCTTGGGGACTCGGTAAGGAGGTTGGGAGGCTGCAGCCCAGAGAGCAGGCAGTGTGGCCAGGTGTGACAGAGGCAGAGGCAGGTGGCCAGGCAGGGCCCCATAGGCAGGGGGACGGTGTTGCTCTAACCTAAGGTCAATGAGAGGCTCTGGAGAGCGGTAAGGCTTGGGGTCAGTTGTGGCTCTACAGCAAGCATGGACGGCGAGGGGAGAGGGGTGACCATAGGTGGCAGCTGCCTGGGAACCTCATGCTAGTGTCCAGCAGAGAGGTGGAGACGGCTTCAGTTCAGACCAGAGTGTGGGTGTGGAGATGGAGAGAAGTGGGAAATGGACAGAGTGGGGAAACTGCAGGAGCTCCAGGCGGCCTGGGACTTGGAGTGAGGGAGGAGTGACGTTGCCTGGGTTCTGCTTCCATAGCTGGAAGACGGTGACACTCTTAGGGGAGGGCAGAGACCCAGGGCTCATGGGTCTTGTGATTATTGCTGACATTGTTAGTGGTAACATAACAAGAGCAACAACTCGAGTTTGCTGAATGCTGACCAGAGGATTCTCTAAGCCACCTGCCAGAGCCACCAAGGGCTCGTCCCAGTCCACCTTCCCAGAAGCCAACCTTGGAACCAAGATTCAAAATCTATTAGCGGGGAGAAATAGCAAGTGGAAAGTGAGACGGGGAGGGGAAGGCCAGCAGAAGGTAGGTTATCGGAGAAGTCACGACCACAGAGGACAGAGTTTAATCTCTGGGGACGCCGGGAGCTGGCGAAGACCCACCCGGAGTCATCTCACTCGGGGCTAAGGAAGCCGGGGCAGGGTAGTCCCCCTCATCCTTGGTTCACTTTCCATGGTCTCAGCTACCCATGTCACCATGGTTCAAAAATATTAAAAGGAAAGTTCCAGAAACAAATAACTGACCAGTTTTAAATAACTGTTTCTACTGTTTGTTGTCAGGCTTGTTCATTTTCTTGGTTATGGTTGTCGGCCTCTTACTGTGCCTAGTTTATAAGTAAATCACCACCGGCCTGTCTGTGCAGGAGGGAACGTGGTATGTATGGGGTTCAATACTGTCTGAGGTTTCAGGCACCCAGGGGGGTCTTGAACATACCCCCCATGGACAAGGGGGACACCATGTTTATACACAAACTCTGACTGGTCAGGCAAGGGACGCCGCTCCCAGGGGTGTTAGTTCCTCATCCTTTCCAGCCTTCCTAAGGCTCAGAGACAAGAGAGCCCTCAGGCAAAAAGACTGAGGTTCTGGTAGTTGGAACTCAGACCTGCGGGCCTTGGGCTAGTGAGACGGAGGGCGTGGAGAACCACCTGCCTCCGCTACAGGCAGTAAGTGGTCCCATAAGGATCCAAATCCAGGTCTTCTTCTATTTGTCCTTTTCCTTGGGGTGCTGGGATTGAACTTGGGGCCTGCCCATGCTAGGCAGGGACTCTACCAGTGAGCTGCACCCTCAGCCCAAATCCAGGTCTTTTTAATTTCAAGTCTATAAATAGATAAATACATGGATATTTGGCCATTGGATGAACAGAAAGGCCCATGGACAAATATGTGGACCAATGGGCTAGTGACTGGATCAGAGACGAGTGGTTAGGTGAGTGAGTACTGCATGGACAGATGGCTGTGTGAGTGGGTGGGTGGGAGGAGGGCAAACATGTAATGGGAGGACTGGGAAGATGGACAGCCGATGGATGGGTGGTGGTGGAGAACTTCAGCATGTGGGCACATGGATAGATCGTTTAGAATTGTATGCAGGACCCAATGGGTGGAAAGATGACTGGTCAGACGAGAGGTGGATATAGAGAGCAGAAGGACAGGTGAATGGCAGGCCTGGGAAAAGAGAAGGGCTGTCTGTGACTTTGTAGAGCAGAGTCTTGACAGAGACTGGTAGAAGTGAGCTCGACTGAGGTCACCACCATCGCCTCTCACCTCCCACTGCCCAGTGAGACCCATTTTGGATTTCTTAACTCCAGAGCTGAAAGGGAAGGCCCTTGTGTTATTTTAAGCCACCAATGTTGTGATGATTAGTTGCAGTAGCAATAAAAGGTAAGGACAATCATATGATAATGCTGGTGATGGAGGTGATGATGGAGGTGGTGGAGGTTGTAGTAAAATGGAGATGATGGTGGTGGTGATAGCAGAGGTGGTAATGATGGTCATGATGGTAGCAGTGGATGC
>JAJEJO010001969.1:70439-87752 GCA_020662805.1 Glaucomys volans
TGGTGGTGGAGGTGGTGGTGGAGGTGGAGGTGAGGTGGTGGTGGTGGAGGTGGTGGAGTTGGTGGTGGTGGAGGTGGTGGTGGAGGTGCTGGTGGTGGTGGTGGAGGTGGTGGAGTTGGTGGTGGTGGAGGTGGTGGTGGAGGTGCTGGTGGAGGTGGTGGAGTTGGCTGTGGGTTCACTGCATAGAAAGTCACTTCCTGGGGTCTTCTTAGAGACCTTTGGCACCTTCTCTTTCTGATCTTCCCCCATGACCCCACATTTGAAGCAGGCTTTCCTGAGCAGGAGCTGGAAGGGGAGAATGGTGGGGGAAGGGGCTGTGGGTCTAAAATGGCTCTCATGTCCCAGAGTGTTAGGAGGCTGGGAAGGGCAGAGCCCAGGCAGCAGGCCTGGGTTGGTCAGTTAGAGGCCATTCCTTGTGTTCATCTCCCTCTCAATCCCTCTCCTCGGTGGGCCTGAGCTTCCTCCGGGATGGCTGCGTGTGGAGAAACGACTAACATCGCGCTGCTGACATCCGGGGGCCTGAGTTCAGGGCCTGGAGGACTCTAAACTGTGTGCAGAAGATTTCCCCAGCAACTTGAGGCCCAGAGTGGGCGAAAGACACTCCAGGGTCACCCAGTAGAATTGGAACTAAAACAAGGCCTATGGGATTCCCATTTTGTCATCACCCACAAACTCTTTGACCCCTGAGTCACCCAGGAGCAGAGAAGGAGCGAGAAGACCACGGAGACCAGGCCTTGCCCCCTCCTGAGCTTCACAGCCTTGCTGGCTGCCCGGGCATCCCCGCCCCAGGGAGCTGCACCACCCAGGGATCCCAGAGCGGGAAGGACAGGCTTGGGACAGACTCTGGGTCTCCAGGGCGGGATCTTGGTGTGGTCCAGACACGTGCAGGGCCCCCGCCCCACCCCAGGGGGGTATCAGCCACCGTCACAGGTGGGGCAGAGTGGCGCCAGGCCCCAGTCTGGCCACCACAGGAAGACCTGCCGGCACCTGTGGCCCAGTTCCTGGCCCCTGCCTCTCCCGGCAGGGCCTCATTAGCACCCTCCCTGGGGCTGGGGCGGCCGCGCTGGGGGTGGAGGACAGAGAAGCGGCTGAGGCAGTGGAAAGAGTCCCAGCTTGGGCCCTGAACTGGCTGTGGGACTTGATCCATCATTTCTCCACCCGACTTGATTTTTATCTGTAGCACAAAGACACATAAGAGGGGAGCCCACCAAGGGGGCCGCAGTGGAGCCCCGCCAGGTGCCAGGCCCACTACCATGCTCAGCACTGGTGGCGGCTGTCCTCCCACAGGGCTGACAGAGGGGCCTGCTCCCCGCCAGGAGGCTGCAGGAAGCCTCGGCGGCATCTTGGACTTCTTGGTGGGCGATTCCATCCCCAGCCGCCAAAGCCCCTTGTGGCGTGCAGGCCAGGCGAGGCTGGGCCAGACCCAGGCCCCAGGGCAGCCACCTTGTCGAGGTCTACACAGTGGACCTGCTGGCCCCAGGGGAAGGCCGGGCAGTGGTGTGGCCACTCACTCTTGGCCGGCCCCCTACAGATGACCTGTAGCCTGGGGTGCCCCCTCTGTCTTCCCGGCTGCACAGTGGGACACTGATGGAGCCCGCTCAGAGGCTCTCCGAGGGTGGACGAATCCTGGATGGCCGCCTCCCCCAGCTCGCGGCTGGCTAGGGAGGAGGAGGGGGCAGCAGAACAACGGCCGGCCGGGCTGTGGTTTGTGCCCTGAGAGAGGCCAGGGATGCTTTCTTGTCATCAGACTTTCCAGTCACCTGCCTGGGAACCTGAGGAAGAGACCAGGCAGCCAAGCACGTGTTATTTCTTTTGTTCCAGGTGCCAAGTTTGAAGGGATGAATCGGCCATCTGTTCTCCCAGCTCCGCTCTGGCAGGGAAACCTCTGCTTTCCAAGCCACCACTTCCCGTCAGTTGCAGAGGGGTGGGGACAGGTTGGGGCTCCCCCACCCCGGAGGGGCCTGGCTGGCTGACCGTCCACGCACCCGGTTCCCTGCTCCAGGCCTCCTCCTGCTCTGGGCCTCAGACGGCAAAGCCTGAGGGACCCTCACTGTGGCTGACCCTGCGAGCCTCTCTGAGACTTGCTTTCCTCGTCTGTAAAGTGAGGCTGGACGGGGACCAGCGCACCCTCTAGGTCTGACATGCACAAGTGGCGGTGTCCTCTGAGGTCGGGGACAGGAGGCCTCATCTACATGGACAGCGTCTGGGGCAGGACCAGGCGGCAAGGGCCCTTGCTGGGAGTTGGACACCAGAGTCCTGAGCCCCCTTGCTGGGACCCCTAAGGCCTTTCTTCTCCCTGGAGCAGGGATCAAAGCAAGGGCCCCCAGCCCAGGGCTGGCATTCCTGCAGGAGGGAGCCCGAGTGTCCAATCCCAAAGCAAGGTTCTTCTTCACCTAGGGTCTCTGAGGGGATATGTGGGGGGTACATTTTCCCAGGGGTGTGTAGCCTCATTTTCATCTGATTCTCAAGGGACCCTGTGACCCTAAAAATGTCCAGAACAGGTGGCCTGGAGCCTGGGAGGCAGGCCTACTGCATTCTAGAGTGGCAGCCCCAGACTAAGGGGACAGAAGACAATTTAGCTGTCCACACCCCAAATGCCAGTTATCCCTGAGGTGAGCCAGCGACCCAGACGCCTCTGGGCAGGTGCTGGGTTCCGTGTCGGGAGGAGACAGGCAAAGGCAGGGGATTAACCCAGACAGGCGCTCAGCCGCTGGGGAGGAAGCAGCTCTGGGGCCGGGTGGGGATGTGGAGGGCCGTGGCTCTGGACAACAGACACCCTCTGCCCCCCACCAAGGAAGCCAGAGCCCAGAAATAGTTAGAAAAGCAGCTTCTATTCCAGATGGTTAGAACAAGGGGAAGAGGCCGCGGGTGGAACCGGGCTCAGCTCTGAACACAGCGCAGCCAGGGAGAGCAGGCGGCCAGGAGCAGGCTGGGGTCAGAGGGTGGACCGTGCTGAAGAGGAAGGGGGGTCAGGGGATCCTGGCTGAGCCCACTGGCAGACCTCACCAGGGCTGGATGAGGATGAGGAGCCACCAGATACCAAGGGTGATGAGGTGTCAGGGAGGCAGGTCCTGCTGAGATGGATTTTACCGGAACTGCACGGATGGGGCTCCCCTGATCTGGAGTCCGGCTCAAGTCGGCCAAGCCTAGAGTGTCACTCCCACGGTGCCTGCCCACGTGGCCTGCCGTCAGCAAGGAGGCCTTGAGTGCGACTTGCTTTTTAAGCCCAATTTATGTTCCTCTGTGGCCTTGGCAGCCCAGGGGCTGACTCTGTGACCTCCTGATCTCCATGCAAAGGACCCTGTCCACCCTGCAGCCTCCTCCCTCACAGGGCAAGGAGGCCAGGACAGCCAGCCACTGCCCGCAGCAAGCTCACCTCGCTTACTTTGTGAAGCCTCCAGAGCTGGGACACACAGTTGGGCCACTGAGGCTCAAGAGGTCAAATGACACAGCCGACGCCACTGGGCTGATGTGGCCTGGTGAGCCCTGGCTGTCAGGGCCCCGTGTCCTCCTCACGTGCTGGGGCTGCAGGGCTGCTCTGCCTCACTGAGGCCACTGACCAGGCCATCTGGACGCAGCTGCGTTCACGTCCTCACCATGGGCCTGGGACGCTGGCAGGTAACATAATCCTGCCAGGATCCCAGCGCTGCTCCAGCACCCCTCCCCCAGGGGCGCCTGCCGTTCTCCTTCCAAACTGATTCCAGCCCGCACAGGGGGCAGGGCCGGGCAGCCAGCCCCACGGCTTGAAAGAGAATTCCAAACACACGTGCATGGCCTTGGCTGGGAAGCCTGAGCCCTTCGCTCCTCCTGCCCGGCCCACCTGCACCTCCCAGGGCTGCTTTCCCTGCTCAGCCCGGGCCTGGGAGGCCAGCTGCTCCAGGACCTGGACAACCCCTGTGCTGGAGGCCCCACTTCTGAACAGACCCTGAGGCCCACAGAGGGATGAGGAGGGCTGGGTGGGACAAGACCCCAGAGGCCCGTGGCAGGAGGTCAGAGCCAGGCTGCCCAGCTCGGTGTGTCCACCTGAGCTGCCTGGCACCTGCCGCCTTCTGAGTTTGCCCTGTCCCCTCGAGCCGGGCTCAGCCGCCCCTCGCGCTCAGGAGGAGGGTGCGGGTGGGTGGGGGAGGTTGGGGCTGGAGCAGGGAGCACGGTGGGTCCCAGGGACCCACTCGGCCTCCTGCTGCTTAGCCGGCTTCCTCCTAGCAATCAGCTTGCGTCCTCCAAACATGTGGCTTCAATCTCTCCTCTGAAACACCGGAGCGCGCTGCCCACACCCGACGGCACTCGGCAGCCAGCTGGGCATGTGCTGCCCGCAGCCCCGGCCGCCCTGCCAGCACTCGGCCGTGGGGTTCGCAGAGCAGATTCCTGTGCGGGAGGGTGTGGTCTGGGAACCGGGCTCAGGCGCTGGGGACAGGCCCGGTGCTGGAGAGGGAACAGAACTGGGTTCAAAATCCAGCTCAGGCCCTCGGGAGCTGAGGCCGCAGCCCGGGCAGCCCGGGAGGGTCCCTTTGCATCTGCAGAATGGACTTTCGTGACTCCAGTAAGGCGCGACAGCAACGGGCAGGCCTTGGCCCCGTCCTGGCTCTTGGCCTGCTCAGTGTGGCCAAGCACCCTTCTAGAGCCCCTCTCCTGAGGTCTGCTGTCATCCCTGTCTGGACTGCCACCTGCCGGGGCTGCTCTCTGCCTGACAGGCCATGTCCTGGGGACCAGGACCAGAGCAGAGCTTTGTCCGAGGTTGGCATGTGTTTCTGGACAGGCCCCTCTGCCCTCTGGACTTTGGTTAACCAAACTGAAAATGTTGTGATGGTGGGCAGGCTGGTGGGGTGGCTGAACGACATGCCGTGGACACTCCAGAACGAACCCCCAGGGACTCGAGAGGAAGGACACAAACCCCAGGGCTTGTGGTACCAGGCTGTGGTGAGGTGGGCTGGGGCACTGGCTCACGTCTGTGATGGGCAGCGAGGGCAGGCCACCCAGGCAGGTGTGGCGGGGACAGCATCTCCCCAGCACCTGCCTCCAGCTCCCCTGCCCCCAGCCCCCACCTCTCCTTTGTGACAAACCCCAAGGGCCCCACACAGGCCCCAGTGGACACACAGGAGTGTGGTGAGAAGCATTTCCCACCTCTGCTCAGGGACCTCAGGGACGCCACTAGGAGGCAGGGCCCTGGGACTAGACCCCTGGGTAGCAGCGGGCTGAAGGCTCCCCGACTGGCAGGAGTGTGATCCACCCCTGGCCAGGAGGCGACGTCTGGAGGTGGTCAGGGCTGGGTTGAAACTGCAGATCTGCTCTCAGCTGGCCGTGGGAACTCAGCCACGCACTTTCCTTGCCAGCCTCAGTTTTCCCATCTATACAAAAAATAATCGTTCCCATTCCATTTTGTTGCAGCAAGGGTTAAATGCCACCTGCATTAGCTTCCTAGGGCACCAAGCAAATTACCACAAGTGCCAGGCTCAGAGCAAAAGAAGGCCTGCCTCTCCCAGCTCAGCAGCTCAGAAGCCTGCGACACAGGTGTCCTGAGTGCCCCTTCCAAAGCCAGAGGCCCTGGCAGGAAGGAACCCCAGTGCTCCTCCCAGCTGCCGGTGCCCCTGGGCCTCCCGGGCTTGAAGCAGCAGTGCCCTGGTCTGCCCGTCTTCACCCGGCTTTCTTCCCTGCGTGTGTCTTTGTCTACATTTCCCTTTTCTTGTTAAGGACCCAGTCATTGGATTAGGACCCACTTGGATCTGAGCTCAGCTTGATTATGTCTGAGAGATTCTATTTCTAGAGAAGGTCACATCACAGGTACCAGGAGTTGAGATCCTTTGGGGGACACACTTCAATCCAGTGCCCCAATCATAAGACCATGGAAGGTGCTCAGTAACTGGGGATGGTTTTTGGATGGATGTACCCGGGTAAGAGCCCAGGAGGAAGGGTGCTGTGTTTCCCTGAAGGGATGCTTGCCCTCTCTGTGTCTTGGTCTTCTTGTTTGTGATGGGATGACGGATATTATCTTCCCTGGGATGTTATGAGGATCACCTGAGGTCATGTTTGCAAAGCCCCTGGTACAGAGGTGCTCAAGGAATGGCAGTCCCCTCCCCACAAAAAACAGCAGTGCCCTGAGTTACGGTGGCTTTGCCTGTGACCAGGAGAGAGAAGGAAGGGGGACACTGGTGCTGGGGAAGGTGTCTTGCACAGGTTGTTTTCAAAAGCCCCAGAGCCATGGAAGGAGGGCGATAAGCCATTGACCTTGGAGTCCACAGGCATCATTCCCCCAAGGCCTGAGACAAGGCCAGAGCTGGCATCCAAAGGCCGGGCGCGATGTGGATCTGGCAGATTGTACGGTGCTGGAGTGATTGGAGATGACGGGCTGGGCGGGAGCAGGGTGCACGAGCCAGCAGGCTGTTCAGGCTCAGGCTGGCTGCATCAGGCAGAGTCTGGGAGGAGGAGGGGGGCATGGGAGGGAGCACAGGGTCCGGGAGGTGCTTCCAGGCAGGAATCAGGAAAAGACAGACCTGGGGAGGCCCCTGGAGGGCAGAGACCGTGGGCAGAGTGCTGGGGTCTGCAGGCTCCGCCCACCCCAGCAGCAGATTTCACGGCTCCTGCTGCAGAGGGGGAGACCCAGGCGGAGGGGGAGACCCAGGCGGAGGGGGAGACCCAGGCGGAGGCGCAGGGCTATCTGGGTCCTCTGCGCCCCACTCTCCCTGCCCCTCTCCTCGCCCCCATCACCCCCTCCTACATCCCTCCTCTCCGTCTTTCTTCTTCACTTCTGACAGGCTGACCGGTGACACCCCAAGTACGTGCTCCTGATCATCCCCACGTGTGAGTGCCGCCTTCTGCGGGAAAGATGCAGGTGGGACAAGGTGAAGATGGGCAGCTGGCTGGCTTCCCCATTACCTGGTGAGCCTGCATTGTCCTGCAGGGTGAGGACTGAGAGGCAGGCGAGGAGGCCGAGAGGAGGCAGCGGATCAGAGCTTTGAAAACGGAGGTGGGCAGGAGCCAAGGAGCAGAGCCCCCGCCCCCGGGCGGCTGGACAAGCCCTGAGGCAGGCTGTCCCCTGGGCCCCGCAGGACCCAGCCCTGCTGACACCTTGGTTCACTCCCTGAGGCTCACTTCAGGTTTCTGACCTCCATGTCCCGAAGAGAAACCCTCTGCTTGTCGAGTTCCCTGCGGCCTGGTGATTTGTTACAGCAGCGGGAGGCGCTGATACGCAGCCTGGCCGCCTCCCCGCTTGTCCCTCCGCTTCTTTCTGCACCTCCTTCTCCTCCCCTCCAGCACCTTCTCCTTCTCCTTCTTTTTCACAGCGGCCCCGCCAGCTCCGCCTCCCCTCCCATTCTGCTCCTTCCCAGCACCCACCCCAGAAGACAGATTTTTGGAATCTGTCAACTGAGTTCAAATCTGTGCCTGGCTGACTCTGTGACTAAACGAGTCACTTTACTTCCCTAACCTCAGTGTTCCCAAGTCACTGGGTTCTGTGGGGAATTAGAAGAAATAGCCTTGGCCTTGGACGTGGCCATGGGGGCCACTAGGCCCCTTTGCACATTTCTGGCCGGGTGTCATCCAAGGCTCCACCTGGGCTCCGGTCAGTGTGGGCACCTCCCTGGGGGAATGGGGCCTCCCCCAAATTACTGATGGGTCTGATGCAGAGCTCTCAGCACCTCCCGAGTCTCTGCCACCTGGGCTATAGCAGACAGACCCAGTGCTGGCTCGGCCACTCCCTGCCCTGCCATCCAGCTCTTCCTCCTTGGATCCGTTGTGCAGCCAGGCAGTGCGAGTGACCGTTTCCCAGGAGCACCTGCTAAAGATACAGTCACACCTGGGGGAAGGACACTTGGCCCTGGTGCCAAAAGGGCTCTCAGACCGCAGGTGGGCAGAAGAGGAGGCCTAATTCCCCTTCTTCTCTGCCTCCAACAGGGACCTTCCTGGCCTGCCCGTCCTGGGAAATCAAGCCTCCTCTCCCTGCAGCTGCTATTCCCAGCAGCGTTCCTGCAAATGAGCCAGCAAGGGAGAGTCTCCTGTGGGTTCATCAAAAGTTCTCTCTTCTCCTGGTCGTGCTTTGGGGACCACATGCCCTGGCGCTCATCCTTGGATCATGGTCTGGGTGGTAAAGGAATTGGGATCACTTGCTTTGGCTCTTCCCTTGTGTGCTGGCACATGGTCCCCATTTCAGATGCAGAAGCCAAGGCTCAGAGGAACGCGAGGGCTCTAGGTGACAAAGTTGGACAAGAGGCAGCACCGTGGCCCCTGTTTCCCGAGTTACTGCACCTGGATGCCCCACCCTGCTTCAGGCTCTGCGGAAACAGTCTCAAGGAACCAGGAGCCGGGGGGGCAAAGGGGCATTTCCAAGGCACCGTCCACTTCCTCCCTCCAGGGATTGTCCCCTGCTCCAGGTGAGGAATAAGACTCTGTGCCCAGAGGCAGCGTGCCTCTTCTGGAGAAGGGGAAGCTTCATCTCCGTGCAGTGAAGAATTATGCACGTACCTGTGTCTTCGGTCTTGCTCTGGCTGCCTGGGAGCAGCCAGGCTGCAGTCCCTGAGGCGTCCTGGACTCCATGTCCTGGCCACCTCTCTGTGTCTCCCATGCTGGCCTCCTGTGTGAGTGGCCTTCGTCCCATCCTGAATGCCTCCTGGTGACTCTTCCAGAACTGCTTTCCAGAATAAGATGCAGTAACACACATGAATTTATCAGCCATGGCTAACGGTGGCAGTGGATTCTGAAACTTGGCGGAGTTGGGTGTCATCTGACTGGACTGGAGCAGGGCTCATTCTCGTGGCCACGTCCCTTAGGTAAAAACCCACCTGAGGTGTGCTCACACCCAGAAGCAGCAGCTGCCACCAAATGGTGACTGAGCCCTGATTGCATTCGACTGCCAACTTATGCAACTTGCAGAAGCAACGAGCACCCAGTGGAGACTGGACTTCTCATTCTGATCTTTTCCTAGGTGAGCAACACATGGCCTATGCCTCTGTGACACTGTGTGTGGCCATGAGCCCCCACCCCAGGCGAGCCCCGCGATCAGGAGGTGAAGTGAAAGACTCCACACGCACTGCGTGGCTAGCCTCTCGTGGATGCAAGCATTCAATAAAGCACGAGGCGGTCCACGTCCTGCTGCAAAGTGGGCTCTGTCAGAGGGTTTGCCCACCTGCAGGCAGGTCATGTTCTGAGCTTCCGGGGGAGGCTGGGCTATACCATGTGTAGTGAA
The DNA here is from genome assembly GCA_020662805.1 of Glaucomys volans. NCBI lineage: Eukaryota > Metazoa > Chordata > Mammalia > Rodentia > Sciuridae > Glaucomys > Glaucomys volans. Next base: position 79,615 of record JAJEJO010001969.1, read on the forward strand.
CGGACTTCAGCTTAATATTTCCATTCTGGAACACGTTTAGCAGGAAGCAGCCTCTTCACAAGTCCTGGAGGGTTGATGGAGGCCTGTTCTAGGCAGCAGAGACTCAGGTGAACACCACAGACAGTAAACAGATACTTAATAACATTATTTTAGAGGGTGACAGGTGCAGAAAGGATGGGACAGAGGGAGAGTTTGGAATGGGCAGGCTGGAGGTTTCCTGCAGGAAGTGACATTGGAGGTGAGAATGGAGCTGTGCAGGCACCTGGAGGAAGAGCACTCCAGGCAGTGAGTGCAAAGGCCCTGAGGCCAGCATGAGAGAGATGTGCTAGGAGGAACTTGCAGCCTCAATGTGGAAGAGTTCAGAGAAGGGACAAGAGCCAGATGGCAGGGGCTGGGAGGCCCTGGAGAGCTGAGATTTCTCTAAATTCAAGAGGGAGACACTGGAAGGTTTTGGGTAGTGGGTATGACATGAACTTTTCACATACTGTGCACACAAATAAGCTTCATTTCCACCAAGTGCTTGGTTCACACTTGAGAAGCTAGCTGTCTCCAGGATAATAGTTGTTTGGATTCTTCAGTCTCCACATTGATCTGCACCTCCGCCAAGACCACTCAGGATCATATTTTTCTGGGTGTACTTCTCAGTGTTTCTGCAAAGTGCATTGTCCAAGAATGTTGCCAGGATATTTACTTCTCCAAATAGAAAATCGTCAATATTGCGGGCCAGAGTTTCGTGAACTTGCTCATGTGGCTGTAAGCCTGGATCTTTGCTATATTGGTTATTCTCTCAAAGAACTTCAGTTTTATGCTTAGAGTCTGTTATTATTTACTTTCTCAAACCACATTTCAGAGAGGTCTTCACAACCAAATGAAGCCCACGGATAACTCCCAACGACTGGCATCATTTATTGAGCACTTATTGAGTGCTGGGCACAGGTGATTTGTTGCCATCCTCACCACGACCCTCTCTCCATCTCTTAGAAACCCAGTCCTAATTGTCAAGATCAACACCAAACAGTCCCAGGTAGTAGAACCCCCCATTGATCTCATCAAAAAGGATTTGCTCAGCCCTCTGTGAGAAGGCTGTGCTGAGCCCTGGAGACCCAGTAGTGAATGAGGAGGACGTGGGGGCTGCTCCCAGAGGGGGCCCTATGGAAGAGACAGACTGGAGATCCCATGGGAGAATGAGGATGGAATGAAGGTCACAGACACACAGAGTCCCCTGGTGAGACTCAGGGTTCAGGGAAGCCTCCTGGTCAACCTGACTTCTGAGGCAAAGAATTCTGAAAGACAGGAAGTAGTTCTGGAAGAGGGACCTGAGCACCATACCTCCAGGCAGCTAACACTCACCCCCTGTGGGGGATCCGAAGGGTAGATCTTACAGATAGTGATTAAGGTCTGCATCCTGACAGTTGCACATTTTTAAAAACTCAAAGCACCTTTGCAAAAAGTGATCATAAACATAAAAATATTACCCACAGTACTCTCAGCCATAATGAAGCTGCATTGCTAACAAAAACATGCAGGGGCTCCGATCTGGAAACTTTAAATTGTCTACTAGGCAACTCCTTGGCAAAGGAAATGTACAAGCTGAAATTATATTGAGTCTTTGAAAACTGATGACGATGAAAATACAGTCCATGTCAGAGTCTGTGGGATGCAGTTAAAGCAGTGATCAGAGGAAACCTCCCTACCTTAATATGCTAATCAATACACAGGGAAAGGAAATTAGACTAAGTAAGTGCTTTGCTCAAAAATTTAGACCAAAGACAGCAAAAGGCAGGGGTAATAGAGATTAAAATAGAGAAAGATGAGGCAGACAAAAAATCAAAATCTTGGTTTAAAAATTAGTAAAATCTACAGAATACTAGCCAACTTAATCAAGGATAAGAAGAAGCCTTAATACACAAAACATGAAATGACCAAGGAAACAATAACCATAGAATCAGAGGAAACCTTAAAAATCATACACAGATACTCTGCAAACTTTTAGCAAATAAATAAGAAAAAATAAACAATCATGAAAGCACAAAGGTGTTTTAGATAACAAACCAGATTTCTCATTACTGGATAAAGACATTGTAAGTTTCAAAAACTCTGCAATATTAGATTGTAACATGAAATGTCAGTAGAAAGACATGTCTCTTAGGGGTAGATGCATGGGTAGACAGGCAGATAGGTAGAGGATAGCTGCACAGGTAAGGAGAGACAGGTGTACAGCATGTGCTAGGAGTTCTGTCCACTAGAGGGCCTAGAGTCGGAATGAGCACTCCAGTCGGAATGAGCACACCTAGTACTCAGATCTTGGCTTCTAAACATCATTCTCCAAAAAACGAAGCCAAAGTTCCTTGAGTAAGTAGATGATTCCAGGACTGAGTTAGGGAAAATATAAGAAGATTCTGGATCATCTTTTGGAGTCATCAAACTAAAACAATGAAGGTTTGTTAAAAGATTAATGGGAACCAAACTGGAGCATTTCTAACTTCTAAAGCTCTAGTCAGGAAGAAGGCACAGCTCTTCCATGCAATAGAATTCCAGTTGGTGCAGAAGGCAAGGGGGAATGGGAAGGCACTGCTGGACAAACACCACAGTGCCCATCCTTGCAGACAGAATCCAAACTTAGCAGGGAAACAGGAGGAAAACAGAATTTGAACAGTCTCAAAATATCTCTCCCAAGGTATTTATTAAATATGTATATTTAATATACAGATGTGAATATATCAGAGTGATCCCACCTTTGTGAATTTCTATAAGGCATCCATTTAAAAAGCAATAAATAAATAGAAGGAAGGCCAGCAGAGTAGAAGAAGGGGAACAGAGGGAGGGAGGAGGAGAGAGAAAGAGGAGGCACTGGAAACTGAAATGGGCCAATTATGTCCCACGCATGTAGGATTATGTCAAAATGAACCCCACTACCATGTGTGACTATAATGCACTACTAAAAAATTTTTTAAAAATTGAAAAAAGATATTATCTTTATGGTTGAAAAACCTTTCAGGAATCACCTCGGCCAGGTAATCGAGATCAGTAATAAGACAGGTCAACATCAAGAACTCTACAGTCAGAAGCTCCTACGGAGAATCCCGCACCACTTCTGTGTACTCTTGCTGATCAGACAAGACCTCTGTCCAATCATGAGAAAATATCAAACAAACCCAAATGGAGGGACATTTGACAAAATAACCCACAGATTATCTTTGCAAGTATAAAAGTCATGATGCATAGGGAAAGATTCGAAGACTTGTTAGGGCAGGAAACTAAGGAAAATAACTAAATGCAGTGTAGGAGCCTGGATAGGGATCCTGCAACCTAAAAATGAAATTAATGCAAAAACTGCAAAATTAGAACATGTCCTTTACTTTAAAGTGTTGTACCAATGTTCTCTTGGTTCTGACAACCATGCTACCATTCTATAAAATGTTATCACGGGGGAAGAGGAAAGAGGAATATGTAGCATTTTCTGTACACATTTTGCAATTTTTCTATAGCCTAAAATCAGTTCAAAATTAAAAAGTAAAAATAGATTTACAAAATAAAATGTGTGACCTGGCTGCAAAGGAATTGAAGTACAAACTCATAACAGAAAGATGTCTGGAAAATACTTCAATGTTTTAAAATTAAGAATACTTCTAAATGACCCATGGGTCAGAAAAGGAATCACCAGAGAAAGCAGAAAATATTGTGAACAGATAAAAAAGGAAAACATGGCCTGTCAAAATTGGTGAGAGGCAGCCAAAGCAGCAATTAGAGGTAAATTTGTAGCATTAAAAGCTATTATTAGAACAGAGTAAGAGTTTCAATCAATATTCTGGGTTGCCCGCTTAAGGAAATAGAAAAAGAAGAACAAATTAAGCACTAAGTATAGAGAAAGAATGAAATAATAAAGATGAGATGATAAATTCAATATAAAACAGAAACAACAGAAAATAAATGAAATCAAACATGGTTCTTTGAAAAGATCAATAAACTTGATAAACGTCCAGCCAGACTGATTGTGAATAGAGAGGAGAAAACCCCGATAATCAATATCAGGACTTAAAGAGGCAACATTACAGAAGATCATAAAGACATTAAAATCACAATAATAAAATATTATGAAAAACTTCTAACAAATTTAACAACTTTTGTGAAAAGTGCAAAATTTTTGAAAGACAAAAAAAATTTCAAGGTCACTCAAGAAGAAAGAGATAACTCAACAGCCCTGCCTCCAATAAAGAGAATCTATGGTTAAAATATATAGTTTAAAATCTAGCCACAAATGAAAATCAGGACCTGACTACTTTAGTAGTGATTCTGACCAAACATTTAAGCAACAACTGATAACAAATTCATACAGATGCTTCCAGAAAATGAAAGAGGAAGGATTTTCCATTACAACCTTCGAAGACGGTTTTACCCCAAACCAAACCAAAGATATTGCAAAAGAATTCCAGATCAATACCCTTCATGACTATAGACTAAGAAATGCTTAACAAAATTTTAGCTAATTGAATCCAAAAAAGATAACATGATACAACATGATGATCAAGCAAAGTTTATCCCAATTACAGAAAATTGGTTTAATGTTCAAAACCTAATGCATATCACCATATTGACAGACTAAAAAATATATATATATATAATCTTCTCAGTAAATGCAACAAACTCTGTTGTCAAAGTTTAGCATTAATTGATGAGGAGGGAAAAACCCTCATGTGAATTAGGAATGGAAGGAAATTTGCCCAAACTGATAAGGTCATCTATGAGAAACTTCCAGCTAAGTTTATACTTAATGATGTGGCAAAAAGCTAAGTGCATTTTCTGGAATAAGGCAAAAATGTCTGCCCTCCCTGCTTCTCCTCAGTATCATTTTGGAAAACCCAAATACAAAAAGAAGTAAAAAGCATGCAGCACACAAGATGGAGTAAAATGTCCTTGATTTGCAGACAACTGGTCATCTGTGCAGAAAATTCTAATGATACAATTTCCCTCGGAAGCAGAGATGATGTGGCTGGTTGGTGGATGCTTCAGTTTGGATATGTAGTGCCCTCTAGAAAGCTCATGTGTTGGAAGCAGGATCCCTAAGGCAGCAAGGTTCAGAGGTGAAGCTGTGGGGCAATGATTAGGGCTCTGACCTCATCAGTGGATTAATCCATTTGCTGGATTAATCCATTGATTGCTGATGGGACTACCGCATGTGGCAGGTGGCGTGTGGCTGGAGAAAGTAGGTCACTAGGGTCATAGCTTTGAACTAACTCTCTCTCTTTCTTTCTGTCTCACTCCCTCCCCCTGTTTTCTGGGGGCCATGAGCTGATCAATGCTCCTCTGCCATGCCCTTGCTCCAGGATGTTCTACCTCATCTCAGGCACAAAGCAATGGAGTCAGCTGACCATAGACTGAGCCTCTGAAACCATAAGCATCAAACAAACTCTTCCTCCTGTAGGAAAAGATAGGAAAAGTTATTTCAAAGAAAGAGGATATCATGGATATTAAAATATGGAGATGTGTCAATGTCATTAGTAAGAGACAGTAATGTCCTTTGTAAAAATGCAAATCAAGGCTACTTAGATTTGCAAAAATTAAGAAATTTGACAATACTAGAGTTTGTAGATAGCTAGTTCAACGGAATCTCTTATATATTGCTGGTGAGAATAAGAATTGATGCAATTAATATCAAAACCAACTTGGCTTTGTCCTTTAAACCGAACTTAGCATAACCTGAAGCCAAATAATTTCCAACCCAAGGGCAGACCCAACAGAAACCCATGAGAAGCTAAACGCCTATCCAGAGGAGAGTGGTGGAATCAATACACACAGATGGTTATTTCACAACATTTAAAAGGAATAAACTACAACTCCACGCAGCAACATGGATGGATTTTGCAAACATACGTTGAAAGAGAAGAAGCAAGTCTGGGATTTCTGGAACACTCTTTTTGTAACAAGAAAATTTAAACAACATATTGTTAAGCCATACATATGTATCTGAAAAAACTATAAATATATATGTTCTCAAAGCAAGCAAATGACACACATAAAATTCAGGGTAGTGGTTTCCTGTGTGGGGAAACAGGAAGACGAGAGAAGAGAAAAACACCAAGAGAAATATATTGATGGGAATGTCCTAGGGTTGGGGTGGGTCATTGGGTTTATATGTTCCTTGTCTAATTCACAATAAACAGGAGAGGAACACACCAACCAGTAATGATGGTACCTTGCTGTGCGAGCCAGCTCACCATCAGGTCTTCACTCTCATAAATACCTAAGACAATCGGCTTAAAAAGAGAAAAGGTTTATCTGACTGACAGTTTCAGAGGGTTCAGTCGGTGACCAGCTGGCCTCATGTTTTAGTCCTGTGGGGAAGTAGAACACCATGGTGGAACTGGGTGGTGGGAACGCTGCTCCTGTCAGGGCATCTGGAAAGCAAAGAGACCGCAAGGGGCCGGGCGCTGTGGCACACGCCTGTAATCCAAGCGACTTGGGAGGCTGAGTCAGGAGGATCGCGAGTTCAAAGCCAGCCTCAGCAACTTAGCAAGGCCCTGAGCAACTCAGTGAGACCCTGTCTCTAAATACAATACAAAATAGGGCTGGGGATGCGGCTCAGTGGCCAAGTGCCCCTGAGTTCAATCCCTGGTTCCAAAAAAAAAAAGAGACAGCGAGGGGCCCGAGGGCCTATGTCCCCTCCACTGGGTTAGGTCCCCAGTGGCCTAACTTCCCTCCACTAGGCCTCACCTACTAGAAGTCCATCAGCTCTCAACAGTGCCCTGGGGTGGAAACCAAGTCTTCCACATGTGGGCCTCGGGGGGACTTTCAGGGCCCAAACTGTAACTATGATGAAGCTACTCTCCGTCTAACTTGTGCTCCCAAGAGTTGACACAGAATCAGATGCTTAACGTGACCTCTGGCATTCGGTAAGTGCTCGGCAAAGGTCAAACGTTACTGTGGCTTCCAGAGACGGTCTCCCGTTTCTCCAGCTCAGCTCTGCTCCTCAGGAAGCCTTCCCTGCTCCCGCAGCCTGGCGACTTGACCATAACCCTTCTCAGGCTGCGTGGAAAAGGGCGGTCTGCTGACCTGTCTCCCCCACCAGACACGGGCTCCACGTGGCAGTGAGGACAGGAAGGGGCAAGGCACAGGGTTGCAGCAGTGTCTTGGAGGTCAACTAGAGGCAGGGTGTGTTAGTCCGTGCTCTGTTGCTAACAGCACAAGACCACAGACTGGATAAGTTATAAAGAAAAGAGGTTTATTTTGGCTCATGTTGAGGCCCCAGGTCAAGGGCCTGCATATGGTGACAGCCTTCTTGCTGGTAGAGTCCTCAGGTGTCACAGGGCATCACATCAGAACACAGGAGCATGTCTGTGTGTCCTCTGTCCTTCCTGTTGTGAAACCACCAGGACTCGATCGTGGGCCCCACCCTGATGACCTCCTCGAAGCCTGATCGCCTCTCAAAGCCCCCTGTAAATACCCCTCAAGACCCACAGTGGGGATTGTTTTAGTCAGCTTTTTTGCCTCTGTGACTAAAAGACTGCACCAGAACAATTAGAGAGGAGGAAAAGTTCATTTAGGGGCCGTGGTTTCAGAGGTCTCAGTCCATGGATAGCAGGCTCCATTCCTCAGGGCTCCAGGTGAGGCGGAACATCATGGCAGGAGAGTGAGGTGGAGGAACAGCTCACATGATGATCAGAAGCAGAGCGAGAGTCCAATCTCCAGATACAAATGATATACCCCGAAGCCAGGCCCCCAGTGCCCGCCTCCTCCCGCCACACCCTTCCCGCCTTCAGTTACCACTCAGCAAATCCCATCAGGGGATTCATTCGCTGATGGGTTAGGACTCCCCTAAGCCAATCATTTCTCCTCCACACCTTGCATTGCTCACACAAGAGCCTTTGGGGGACAACTCACATCCAAACCAGAACGGGGATTAAGTTCCAACACGAGTTTTGGAGGAGACAAACTATATTCAAGCCACAGCATGGGGCAGATTGAGAATGGCTCAGGGGCTTCTTCCAGCCCAGGGTGCAGGAGATGAGCCAAGAGCTGCCCTGTAAGGAACAGAAACGCAGTAAGTCCGGTAAGCAGTAAGATGCAAGTCCATCTGCTTTTTGTTTCAATTTTTAAAAATTTGTTCTAATTAGTTGCACATGACAGTAGAATGCATTTAT